>JAXCLQ010000015.1:1882037-1909413 GCA_035584115.1 Cedrela odorata
AGTCTTGAAACTGAAATTAAATTCCTAGAAAAACTAGGAATATAAAAAGTCTTCTCCAATGTCATTACAAAACTACTCTTAAGAACTAAATTGTATATCCCAATAGCTTCCACGGGTGAGCGTATCTTGTTTCTTGAAAAGATATATTGCTCAGTTCCCACTGGCTTTCTTAGGTTTTGCAAGCCCTGCAAAACATTAGTAATATGAATTGTAGAACCATAATCAATCCACTATGTGTTATGACAAACCTCAACAATATTAGATTCATAACAAACAAAAAAGATTAAAATACCTTTCTTAGAAAGCCACTGCTGAAATTTCATACAATCTTTCTTCATATGCCCATTTTTCTTACAAAAGAAGTATTTGGATTCCTTCTGAATTTTAGTTTGGAGAGATATCTTTGGTGTTTTATCTTTCCCCTTTTGTTTGGCTTGCCTTTTCTTCCTTCTTTGTACAGCCAGATGTGCACTTTGTGAACTTTCTTCTGATTCCATCATCAACCTCTCTTCCTTTTATACATACATGGTCATTTGTTTATTAATGGATAATTTATCCTTACGTGTGTTATACGAGATTTTGAAAGGTCTGTATGGTTGAGAGAGAGTATTTAAAATATAGTGCACTAACAAGGATTCAGAAATTTCAACCTCAGTGTTTTGAGTTAAGTCGCAATATCTCTCATTTTTATGATGTGTTCATGCACACCATTGATATGACTAAGCCTTATGGAAGAAAACTTCATTATCAGGGTGCTAGCTAAGGCCTTATCGGATGATTTAAATTGTTCATCAATAGCCTTCAATAAATCTCGGACATTATTATACTGAACAACAGAACCACGAATACCAGCAGAAATCTTTGTCTTAATAATCATGACACTAAGGCGATTGGATCTCTCTCAACGTTCATAAAAAGCAATTTTAACTGAAGTGCTGGTATCAATTACTGCAGGTGGTTCGTCTTTTTGGATAGCATAATCAATGTCTATCCACCTTAAATAAAGAAGAACTTTTTCTTTCCATATTTTATAATTGTCTTCTTTTAATTTAGAAACATTGATATCATATAGGTTTACAGGTTTTTAAGCTGTACACAATCATGCTTATATCATAAATTTGAGACTAATATTATGCTTTATCAATATAAAATATATCTTAAAATATGAATCAATAGACATAAAACACTGTCTGTGAACTAAGTATTTTACTCTAGTAGATTCATATATCTTTATAATAAAACTATCAAATTATATTTATTTTCTTAATTCTTGTGGGTAAGTTACGAAAAAAATAATTTGATACTTTATTCTAATTAATCATATAATGTAATAAAAATTCATGTGGGATAAAATTTATTACATTCAATATGATTGATCACAATTTATGTCTTTAAACTATATGTGATCATAATATAATTCTTACTTAATTTAGAAATGCTGTGGCTACTCCTTAAATTAAAAATTATATTAATCACTTAGACATATAAAATTCAGAAATTTTACTTAATATTTCTGTTTCCTTAAGTCTATTGTACAAGCAATATTGAATAATTTATTTAAGTTAAAAATTACACTAGGAAAATTACCAAGAAAGATTGGAGGGGTCACAAGCAATCCCACTTAAAACCTAATCTTGATAGACAATTTATGGCCCTTTTGATAGAATTTTCCTAGACATGTAATCAATAACAAAATAAACTACAAATATTCCCAACAATAGTTCTTAATTTTGATATTCTAATTTTGCATGCTCTTATCTAAATATATGCATTCATAAATGTTTATAAAAATAAATGAATAAAGTTTAAGCATTCATCAATCATAAAATATACATATTTCAAAGCACAATAAATTATGCATATTTCATGTCAAAATCAAAATATTACCAAATATTTGTAAACTATTATAATTTATATATTACATTGCAAACAAAACTAAAATTTAGGTCAAAATCATAAATAATCAAAATATGATTTAGGACTAAACTACATCATTTCCAAAATTTACAGACAATGTCATAAATAGCATGCATTTAATTAAAATATAACATTAATCACTAATCTAAAAAATTGGTATTCATGCAACTAAGTCTTGGATTCGACTCATGCCAACTAATTTTCCATGCAATTATTAATTATTTGTTTAATAATAGCTTGAATATAATATATTCACAAAATAACACGTGGCCCAGCAGTAAAGGTAATGTGTATTCAGTGGACTGGGTTTAAATCTCAATGGTCACAAATATTTTTTACTTAAATCCTTAAAAAACCGACAAGTCATTTTAGTTAACTATATAAAAATGACATATCGTACATAATAATAAGACGAAACCTAACGTGAACCGACATGTCATCTATAAGTTTCTTTACAAAATGACATGTCGTCCAAATTCATCTGGTTCGTCTTCAATCTTTCACCGGGTCGACCTGAACCGGTTACGACTTGGTTTCAAACCGACGAATCCAACAGCATTCCTACCCTTTTCTCGGCCAATTTCTACATGTATTTCGACGATTTTCACGTCCAAAATGTTATAAATTCATTTATGAATACATTGGACATATTTATTTTACTTAAAAACAACAAAATTCAATTGCATGAAAAATTGAAAAAATGGTCGATTGAACCCATATATTCAATTCTAGTTTTTTCATCCAAAACACGCAAAAAAACACATCAAGGCAGAGGCATAAACATGCTCTGATACCAAATATAAGCATGGAAACATAAATCATACTTTAAATCTTTAAAACTTAAATGCGAAAGTCTAAGGAATTTACCTCTTGCCATTGATGTTTTACTTGCTATTTTTGATGTCGGTAAAACCTTCCAAACTCTCTTCATCCTCACTAGATGGAGTTTTTAGAGAATAATGAGCTCAGGGGCCTTCACCAAGAATGACTTTCTATTTATAAGTTTTTCCATCAAAAATCATTTTTGAGAAGTTTGCTTCAGTTCTTGGAAGTTACCACCCTTAATGGCCATTACTAACAGTTGCCAAAACGTATGGGACGTTTTCATGACACTAGGGAAAGTTATGGACCACTTATTGTGGTTTCCATAACCACTAACACTATATACCATTGAAATTTTTTGTCCCGTAATTTATACCATCATGCTTTCAATGCCATGGTCTACCAATATGTAACGTAACGAAGGGTGTGGGCACTGCCATCACCGACAAATTTTAATGAATTTTGTGTTATTCTTGTGCTCTTGCTTTTCATCAAACACACTAACACATAGCCCATAAACATATATAAGTAAGCAAGAAGTAGATAAACAAATTCTGTTTTTGGGATCATTTCACCTCTGTTCACTATAGATACAACCTTTTGCTTGAGTTTCTTTACAGAATATATGTTCCCCAAGTTAAAATGTTATTGAATGTAAATAGTATCATCAAGTTTCATTTTGAACATAAGAGATTCAATCTAGTGTTTACTAGCAATTTTCTTTGGAATTCTGAAGGTATAAAATTATTCTAATTTTGCCCCTTTCAAACACGAAGTCGACTCTCAAGACTCTTTATTCAAAATACATGAACAAGGTATATATGTGATACACCCTTTATTCAATTGCTTCTTTCCTAAGAGCAAATAATTGATCAATATAAAATTATAGTAATAGTTTACATTGTTATTATAGACTTGCATAATAGTACCTTAAAGATAATCTTTTAGGCCATGAACAAAAGGAGAAGCAAAAGCCTTAATTTGTTGCTTCTTTAAAACAACACTAACCTCCACACCACGTTCTCCATCTCTACTCTTTGCTAAAGATACAGCTGTTGTTCTATCTATAGACACAATTTCCACTTTCTTCGACTTTCCCCACCCAAAATTTGACTTGTAAACATTAAAATAAGTCGACCCGGCTACCGAAATAAATTATGCTCCTTGTTTTATCAATTCCATTAAGTTTCCGACCTTCTCATCCGATCCTTCTAAGGTATCCTTATTTATGTATTTGATCAAATCACTTAGCATCTCTGCAACAAAAGCAACCCTTCCTCCATTAATTCACTTGTTTTTGCAGCATCACCTAGGATCCCAATACAGTTACCAAAATAATTATCTGGAATTGGAGGATCTAAATGGCTCCCATAATCTACAGTGAATCCAACGATAAAATCTCTTCTACCTTCTTCTCCTTTGGATTTAACTAAGCAAACGGTTGTATAAGCTAACCTTATCAGATAAAGACAATAATTGATCTATGAGTTTCTTAATATCTTCACGGCTCAACTCAAATGTCGCTCGTACCAATTTGTTCTCATCCACAAAACTTGACATAACATTCAAGCTTCGTTTGTTGGGACTTGAATCCGACCTAGTAAAAACCAACCCCCCATTGAAGTTCACCATGAAAAGATCTTTCGGATCTTTGATGACAGACCGGTCAAAAATGGGTTTAGCTCCGGTAACAAAGAAGGGTTTTCTTCTTTACGTAGTTGTTTGCATAAATAAGCCCAAGATTTTATAAACATTGTTAAACTTTTCCCTGTTGAATATAGGGCATTGGATGCTTGAATATAAGGCATTGGATGCTTGACTTTGTTGCCAAAAGCTTGAATTTAATATGTTTGAGTGCTTGAAAATTTCAAAGTTGGTGGCCTAAGTAATAATTGTGTTTCAAGGTTAATAGTTTCAATTATTACAATTTGACAAATGCAGGAGTGTTCACACACTATTTATAGACATGAGTTGCCTATAAATAGAAGGCATTTGTGCCTCATTTGTTCATCCTTTCTTAAATCTTCTCAATCTCTTAACTTCTCAACTTGAAAGAGTGTTCTGCAATTGTACTCTTTTTATAGTTATAGAAAAGTTGTAATCACATTTTATAGCGAATTCTTCTACTTTGCCCGTGGTTTTTTATCTCAATTAATTTAGAATTTTTCACGTAAATCTGTGTGTTATTATTTTCATTTTCATTATTTATTGTTGTGATTTTATGGAAGGCAAAGCCTCCTACTTTATCATTGTGCTTATATGGTAGGAAAAGCCTCCTACTTTATTATTATGCTTATATAGTAGGCAAGGCTACCTATATTTGTATGGAAGGTAAAGCCTCCTATTTTCATAATAATTGGTTGTGAGTTTCCTTGTAAGTTGCAGATAAATAGTCTCGAGCATCCTAACAAGTGGTATCAGAGCTCCAAGTTGTTGAAACTCGTTCAAAGAGGTATTGTTTAAGTTCCAGCCGCTATTTACGTATACAGTACTGTTTATGTATACGCTACTGTTCATGGTGAAACAGTTGGAGTGAGTTCGAGTGAGCTCCAAGTTGTTGAAACTTGTTTAAGGAGGTATTGTTCAAGTACTAGTTACTATTCATATATATATACTATTCACGTATACGGTACTGTTTACAAATATAGTATTGTTCTTGGTGAAATAGTGAGAGTAAGGTCGAGTAAGCTCAAGGTGGTTGCAACTTGTTCACGGAGGTACTATTTAAGTACGGGTCACTATTCACGTATATGTAACTATTTACGTATACAGTACTGTTCACAAATTCAGTATTGTTCACGGTGAAATAGTGGGAGTGAGTTTGAGTAAAGATCAAGACTATGGCAACAAAGTTTGAAGTTCAGAAATTCAATGAGAGTAATTTCTTATTGTGGAAGATGAAAATAAAAGCGATCTTGAGAAAAGATAAGTGTTTGGCGGCTATAGAAGATAGACCAGCAAGTATCACAGATGGAAACAAGTAGAATGAAGATGGCAAAGGAAACATGGCAAGTACCTCAAGCAATGGAAGATAAATCCTATATAGCGAGGCGACAATAGTCACTAAAGGCAAACATAAATTTGTTGATGTATGGCTCATGGGTTCAGCAACGATATGGCACATGACTTTGGGAGGATCTGTGTTTATGGGAGATGATCATGACTTGAAGATTGTCGGTATTGGGACTGTCAAGTTAAGCATGTATGACGGTATGACTCGCATTATTCAGGAGGTACGACATGTGACGGGCCTTAAGAAGAATCTATTGTCTTTAAGACAAGTGGATGGGATTGAGTGTAAAACAAGGATTGAGAATCGAATCAAGAAAATTGTAGAAGGAGCGCTTGTTATGAAAGCTGAAAAGGTAGCTGCAAACTTGTACATGGTGCAAGGGGAAACATTATAGGAAGCAGAGGCATCGGTCTCACCTTCAAGTTGCGGAGAAGAATCAACGATAACGTGACATCGAAAGCTCAGACATATGTCAGAACGAGGTTTGAAGATTCTCTCATAACATAAGTTACTTCCTAGACTTAAAATAGTGTCTCTACCATTTTGTGAACAATGTGTTATTAGTAAGTAGCACAGATTGAAGTTTAGCACATCCAGTTCTAGAAGCAGAAGTATTCTAGAGTTAATTCACTCGGATGTTTGGCAAGCACCGTTACGTCTATAGGAGGAGTAAAGTACTTTGTGTCACACATTGATGACTATTCTATGAGATGTTGGGTGTATCCAATCAAGAGGAAGGGAGATGTGTTTGAAATCTTCAAAGTCTTCAAAGTGTGGGTAGAACTTGAATCTGGAAAAATGATCAAGTGTCTTAGGACCAATGATGGAGCAGAATTCACCAATGATGCATTTGCATTTTGTCAACAAGAAGGGATCAAAAGGCAATTCACTACGGTATACATTCCTCAGCAAAATGGAGTGGTAGAGCGGATGAACAAAACTTCGTTGGCAAAAAACAAGAACAATGTTGAGAACAACAAAATTACCCAAGTCTTATTGGGCTGAAGCTGTTAGTACCGCCCATTACTTGATAAATCGATCACCATCAATGACGATTGAATTGAAGACACCAATAGAGATGTGGACTGGAAAACCGGCTGACTACTCTAACCTCTATACATTTGGAAGTCTTGTGTACGTGATGTACATTTCTTAAGAAACAACAAAGCTGGATCCAAAATCCAGGAAATATGTATTCTTGGGGTATGTTGATAGAGTACAGGGGTATTGTTTATGGGACCCTACTATCCAAAAGCGTATCATCAGCATGGATATTATATTTGTAGAAGATAAGCTGCAAGGAGATAGCACTGAAAAGAATAAACTAGAGACTACTACAGTTCAGGTGGAGGAAAAATTAGAACATGAAGATTCTTCTGAAGTAATATCGGAACACGAAGTAGGATCAGTTGAGTCTGAGGTTGTAGAAGTTCGATGATCAACTCGTGATAGAAGAACACCATATTAGGAAACGAAATACATTATGAAGGGCAATGTTGCATACTGTCTTTTAACAGAGGATAGAGAGTCATCAACTTTCTAAGAGGCAACGAGTAGCTTGAATGCACATCTATGGATAGCAGTAATGCAAAAAGAAATTGAAACTCTTCATAAGAACAAGATTTGGGATCTTATGCCACTACCACATGGAAGGAAGGCTATTGGAAACAAATGGGTCTTCAAGATCAAGCAGAATAATAATAATCAAATGGAGTGGTATTGTGCAAGATTGGTAGTTAAAGGATATGCTCAAAAAGAATGTATTGATTTTCATGAGATATTTTCACCTGTGGTTCGACTTACTACAGTCAGAGTAGTCCTGGCTATGTGTACTATGTTTGATTTATATTTAGACTAACTAAATATAAAGACTGCATTTCTTCATGGAGAAATTGATGAAGAAATTTATATGCTCCAGCAAAAGTATAAAAGGAACTTGGTTTGCAGGTTGAACAAATCTCTGTATGGTCTCAAACAGGCGCCTAGATGTTGGTACAAGAGATTTGATTCTTTCATTATTTTCTTTGGTTACAACAGACTCGGTTCAGACCATTATACATACTACAAGAGGTTTGGAAATAATGACTTATATTGCTATTGTATGTGGACGACATGTTGTTAGCAGGCCCCAACAAAGATCGAGTCTAAGAATTGAAAGCACAGTTAGCTAGGAAGCTTGATATGAAGGATTTGGGAACAGCAAACAAGATTCTAGGGATACAAATTCACTGAGACATAAAAGACAGGAATATTTGGCTTTCCTAAAAAAAATTATTTAAAGAAAATCTTGCAGTGCTTCAACATGAAAGATTGTAAATCAATTTCTACCCCTCTTCCCGTGAATTACAAATTATTCTCTGTAATGTGTCCTAGCAATGAAGCAGAGAGGATGAAAATGTCTCGAGTACCGTATGCATCGGCAATAGGAAACTTAATATTAGATATAGTATGTACAAGACAAGATATTGCTCAAGCAATGGGAGTAGTCAGTCTGTTTATGGCGAATCCTGGCAGAGAGCATTGGAATGCAGTGAAGAAGATCTTAAAGGGAACCTTAGATGTTGTTTTATGTGATGGAGGATCAGAATATATTGTCAGAGGCTACGTAGATTCGAATTATGCAGGTAACCTTGATAACATAAAATCCACTATTGATTATGTGTTTACTCTTGTAGGAGGAGTTGTGAGCTGGGTTTCAAAACTGTAAAGTGTGGTAGTATTATCTACTATAAAAGCAGAATACATGGCAGCTATACAAGCACGCAAGGAAGCAATCTGAATTAAAAGATTCATGGAGGAACTCGGGCACAAACAAAAAAATATGTATTTATTTTGTGACAGTTAGAGTGCTTTGCATATCGCAAGGAATCTAGTTTTTTATTCTTAAACAAAACACATAGGTGAACAATATCATTTTATTAGAAAAGTGGTGTCGATCTTCTTGTGGCTTAGCAGAAACATAAGAAACATAGAATGTCAAGGTAGAAAGAATGATGTGGAGACGTGATTAATTCTCAATCAAATCTCCAAGTAGGAGAATGTTGAATATAGGGTATTGGATGCTTGAATATAGGGTATTGGATGCTTGAATATAGGGCATTGGATGCTTGACTTTGTAGCCAAAAGCTTGAATTTAATATGTTTGAGTGCTTAGAAATTTCAAAGTTAGTGGCCTAAGTAATAATTGTGTTTCAAGGTTAATGGTTTCAATTATTACGGTTCGACAAATGGAAGAGCGTTCACACACTATTTATGGACATGAGTTGCCTATAAATAGAAGACATTTATGCCTCATTTGTTCATCTCTTCTCAAATCCTTTCAATCATTTAACTTCTCAACTTGAGAAAGTGTTCATTAATTGTACTCTCATTATAGTTAGAGAGAAGTTGTAATCACATTTTCTATAGTGAATTCTTTTATTTTACTAGTGATTTTTCATCCTATTTAATTTGAGATTTTTCACGTAAATCTGTGTGTTACTTATTTCATCTTCATTATTTATTGTTGTGATTATATGGTAAGCAAAGCCTTCTATTTTATTATTGTGCTTATATGGTAGACAAAGCCTCCTATTTTATTACTATGCTTATATGGTAGGCAAAACCTCTTATTTTATTATGCTTATATGGTAGGTAGAGTCTCTTATTTTATTGTGCTTATATGGTAGGCAAAGCCTCCTATTTTCATAACAATTGTATGTGAGTTTCACTTTGTAAGTTGCAAATACAAGTCCCAAAGCATCCTAACAGTTGCAGTGTTGCAGTAGTCTCTTGATTTGTTCAATGCATTCTCAACAGCTGAATGGTTCTTTAAATGCCACAACATGCACAAGCTTTGGCATGCAAAAATGAAATTCGTACTTAATTTGTTAAGTGTAACCATCTACTAAATCTGTTGTGTTTTTAACTTCTTACTCTCTTTAAATGTTTGTTTGCTGTCGTTTTTTCTTTCCTTTTAATTGTTACTTGTTAGTCTCTTTGCATGTTGGGTACTTTAAAAGTTAATCGAAATAAACTTTCCAAAGTGGCTAATTCTACGAACAAAAGACAAATGGAAAATTTCGAAAATAATTTTATTTTATAATTTTATGTTTGTAACCGTTTAAATCTTAAATCTTAAATCTAAATCTTAACTATATTACTCGTGATTTACATTTGTCTCTTTGATTTTTTAGAAAATATAATTCGTGCCCATATATCCTATTATTTTGCAAATATGATATAGAAACATAGAAAGTAAATTCATAAAAATTTTGGAACTAAATTCCAACTATAACTATTTTAAATAAATTTTAAATTTCAATTTTCAAACTCTAGTAAACAAACTTTTGCAGTGAGTCATGTTTATTCAAAAATTAATAACAATTCGAAAATATAGAATTTGACTCTAAAATTTTAATATGATATATAATACATCATTATAAATCAATATGTAAAATTTAATAATTTTTGAAGATAATTTGGCTAACTAACATAATTTTGTCATTCAGCAATTCTGCAAAAATAAGTAGTTTTTCAGCATCCTAAGATTGGATTCGAAAAATCATTAAAAATTAAAAATGTAATATTTTTTTTATGGAACAAAATTTATAGTGACCCTGCAGATGTCTTGTTTAATTTTATAAGTCAGTTTTTCAAAATTTGTCACACATAAATTTACAAAATTTTCTTATTGATCTATTGTCATACATCAACTCTGCAAATTTTTTTTTTCTATTCATTCTTCACAAATAATAACCATTAATCCATTATTACAAGAAATTCACACCTAAACACCGCAAAATAGGTTATAGATTTTTTTTAATTAACATATTTTATGAAACATACATAACAATAATAAGTAGATTGTTAAGATATCCTTCTAATTAACCATTAATTCATTGTTACAGTCACTTCCAACAATCACTCTTTGATTTGATAGTTGAGATACTTTGGGCTTCTTGTTGTAATCTATTAGGACTTTGAATGAGTAGATTTTATATGTCTTGGTGATATTCTTTTGCACACTTCTTTTGTAGGAAAATTTCGAAAATAACATTATTTTATACATTCTTTACATTTATGACCAATTCTAATTCATTCTTATCACACAGATCAATTTTAAATAATTTAAATAATTTTACCCTTGTTATCATCTAAACTCTAAACTCTAAACCCTAAAATCGTAAACTTTAACTACAGTAGCCGCACTACAGTAAATTAAATTGTCTTTTATTTTTTAAAAATTTTAAATTCTTTATTTTTTTAAATTTACATATAAAATAATAAGTGATAAAATTAATTTTATTTAAAATAAAATTTACTATAATAAATTTTATATAAAAATGTTAATTTTAAAAAATAAAAATTAATTTCATAACTTATTATTTATTATGTATATTTAAAAAGATAAAAAATTATTTGTTATGTAAATTTTAAAAATAAATAATTAAAAATTAAAAATTAAAGTACACTAAAAGATAAATTTTTTAAATTTATAATTTTATTATAGTAAATTTTATTGTAAATAAAATAAATTTCATCGCTTATTACTTATTTTGTATATTTTAAAAAATAAATAAATTATTTATTATGTATATTTAAAAAAATAAAGAAATTATAATTTAAAAAAATTAAAACATATTTTTATATAACCATTAAATTTTTTTATTTTTTTATTTCTTTATTTTTAAATTTATATAATAATTAATTTTTTATTTTTTAAATATACATAATAAGTAATAAGTGATGAAATTAATTTTATTTACAATAAAATTTATTATAATAAAATTATAAATTTAAAAAATTTATCTTTTAGTGTACTTTAATTTTTAATTTTTTTCATTTTTATTTATTTATTTTTAAAATTTACATAACAAATAATTTTTTATTTTTTTAAATATACATAATAAATAATAAGTTATGAAATTAATTTTGAATTTTTTAATTTTTAAAATTTATAATTTTTTTGTAAATTTTATTATAGTAAATTTTATTGTAAATAAAATTAATTTTATCATTTATTATTTTATATATAAATTTAAAAAATAAAGAATTTAAAATTTTTAAAAAATAAAAGACAATTTAATTCACAGTAGTGCGGCTACTGTAGTTAAGGTTTATGGTTTTATGATTTAGAGTTTAGAGTTTATATGATAACGAGGGTAAAATTATTTAAATTATTTAAAATTGATCTGTGTGATAAAAATGAATTAAAGTTGATCATAAATGTAAAGAGTGTATAAAATAACGTTATTTTTGAAATTTTTCCACAAAAGAAGTGTGCAAAAGAAGATCACCAAGACATACAAAATCTACTCATTGAAAGTCCTAATAGATTACAAGAAGTAGCCCACAATTATCTCAACAATCAAATCAAAGAGTGATTGCTAGAAGTGACTATAACAATGAATTAATGGTTAATTAGAAGGATATCTTAACAATCTACTTATTATTGTTATGTATGTTTCATAAAATATGTTAATTAAAAAGATCTATAACCTATTTTGGGGTATTTAGGTGTGAATTTCTTGTAATAATGGATTAATGGTTATTGTTTATGAAGAATGAATAAAAGAAAGAAAAATTTTGCAAAGTTAATGTATGACAGTAGATCAATCAAAAAAATTTGTAAATTTCTGTGTGACAAAATTTGAAAAATTGATTTACAAAATTAAACAAGACATCTGCAAGGTCACTATAAATTTTGTTTGATAAAAAAAAATTACATTTTTAATTTTTAATAATTTTTTGAATCTAATCCTGGGATGCTGAAAAACTACTTATTTTTGCAGAATTGCTAAATGACAAAATTATTTTGGTTAGCCAAATTATCTTCAAAATTATAAAATTTTACACACTAATTTATAATGGTGTCTTATATGTCATATTAAAATTTTAGGGTCAAATTCTATATTTTCGAATTGTTATTAATTTTTTAATAAACATGACTCACTGCAAAAGTTTGTTTACTAGAATCTAAAAATTAGAATTTAAAATTCATTTAAAATAGCTATAGTCAGAATTTAGTCCCAAAATTTTTATGAATTTACTTTCTATGTTTCTATATCATATTTGCAAAATAATAGGATATATGGACATGAATTATATTTTCTAAAAAATCAAAGAATGGGCGCTACTTGGCATTTTTTTGCACTATTAAAATAAGTGAACAAAACGAGAATATGATAAGAAATAGTTTTTTATATAGATTTAGGAGTCAATATTTTTATATAAAATTATATTATGATTCCTAAAGATTATATTATGATTTTATGATAATAAAAAAATGTCGTTTAAGGTATAAGAAAAATCCTTACACAACTTATGGTTAGATTTGGAAAGTTAAAGAATATTAAGTTCTCAAATAGATTGAATGATTTAAGTGATACAATTAAGTCTAAAGAGTTATATTATATTTTGTGAGTGTATACGAGATTTATAAATGTTAATATTTAATTATATGTCAAAATGTTTAAGTTACCTTGATTGTGATTGTCAATAGATAACTATACTAAACTTTTTAAAAAGAATTACAATAAACGTATCCTATTAAGTAGTAATTGAACAAAAATATTTATAGTAAATTTTAAAAGAAAATTTATACATTGTTTAAGTGTTATGAAACTTTTGAAATGATCATGATTTTCATCTTATGTCATATCTTGTGCATGCATTGTATAATATATTTTTGTATATATAAAAAATTAGTGTACTTATTGAGTTTAAAATTCATTATAATTTATTGTGATTTATGAATAATTGATATTAAACTTATAATAAATAGATTTGACTGAGTTTTTGTTATTTCTTTATTCTTTAGAATTTGAAAATTTCAATGTTATTATATTTTGTAAATTGTTCAAAAAAAATTTTGATTAATGAATATTTATAAAGATATATAAATTATATTTTAATATTTTTACTTGATTTAAGTTTTGTAAATTAAAAAAAAAATTACACCTCATACCCATCCAACTTTGGTGACGTTACAGGTGACGTTACAGTGGGAGGGAGAGAACTTGAATTGAAAAGAATACGAGAAACTAGTTAGGTTAGAAGTTTTATTGAAACATAATTTAATAACTAATTTTGAGTATTAATTTAGTAATCTCAAATAATGTAATAATGTAAACTAAATGCTTCCCGCGTGTTCTAATTCTAGATACAAGATTATTATTTTTATGATAACGTATGTATTCTAGAAATTTGGGAAGAGTGAAGAATCTTAAAACCCGAACTTATGGACAAAGTTGAACATATCATAGGTAAACTCAGTGATCCGACTGAAGAGACGTTCTACAGTGGGAAACTTGAACCAGTAATTGTCAAAATAGGCGAGGGTGGAAGAGTGAATGCGGATGATTTATTGGAGACCGAGGTGTCTTTGGTAACTTCACGTATTTTGGCTCTGTTATCATTTGCTGTCATGATAGAAATGATAAGACATAAGGCCATTAATTGCCCAATGACCATATTATATCTTGTGGACGACAACACTCAAAAGCAAATCTGAGAAATGACAGGAACGTGCTGTGGTCGGTTTCATTAAACCTGAAATAGTGAAAGCTTCAGCTGAGTGAATCTCGTCCACATAGTTCAGGATTGAACAATTTATATAGCATTGAAATTTTTTGTCTTGTAATTTGTACCATCATGCTTTCAATGCCATCGTCAAACAATATGTATCGTTACGAAGTGTGGGCACTGCCATCACCGACAAATTTTAATGAATTTTGTGTTAGTCTGTTAGTCTCGTGCTCTTGTTTTCATCAAACAGACTAACACATAGCCCATAGGCATATATAAATAAGCAAGAAGTAGATAAATGAATTCTGTTTTAGGGTTCGTCTCACCTCTGTCCACTGTAGATACTACCTTTTGCTTGAGTTTCTTTACAATATATATGTTCCCCAAGTTAAAAATGTTACCCAAGTTAAAAATGTTATTGAATGTAAATAGTATCATCAAGTTACATTTTGAACATAAGAGATTCAATCTAGTGTTTACAAGCAATCTTTTTTGGAATTCCGACTGCTTTATTAGTTATATGATTTACCAATTTTGCACCTTTCCAACACGAAGTCGACTCTTAGACTCTTTATTCAAAATACATGAACAAGGGATATGGGTCATTTTTATGGACGCGGATTCTTTCTTATTTGATTTATTCATATTATAAAATTAATTAATTAATTTTATTAAAATATAATATAAATTCATGTGGCACGAAATGCTTTATTAGTTATAAAATATGAACGAATATGAATAACTTTTTCATATTCGTTCACTGCTTTGGCACTCACGCGTGAGCATTCATTTTGTTCTGTCTGCTCCTTTCCTTATTCGTTTTTCACTGTACTCTCAGTTGGATTCAACGATTTGATATTGCAGCTAAATAACATGCATGTTTGTTTTATGTATCAAAAGGAAAAGGATAGATGAATTGCACTGTTATACTATATACATTGGTGTTTTGAATTTAAGCAAGGATTTGGGAAGTGAATTTTTCTTCAACAATGTTAAAATTACATCAATTATATTGCAGCAGAAACTCCTGCTGCACAAAAATTGTACTGTCGCTTGATAAAATTTATTGTTTCTGATCACTGAATAATAGCTCAAAATTTTATCTGATGGCATGGCAGCTTACTATCACCATCACTCTAAATATGGCCACTATCTCTTTCATCATAAAAAAAAAATTAATGGCAGTGGCAGAAAGAGTGAGAAAGAAAGGGTGGGGCTCTTTCCTCGCTGCTGGACTGGTGATGGGTAGAAGAAGCAACCCATGTGGTTGTTGAATTTGTCTTATTTTTGTATGCATGGTTTCAGAGTTTTTCTTTCTTTGTCTCTTGTGTGCATCGCTTTAAATTTTATTTCTCTTTTTCTTCTGGGGATTGCTGTTTTTCTTCAGTTGCTGCAGTTCCAAGTGGGTTAATATTAGCCCCTGAAAGAGGGCAGAGGATAAACCCTAGAAACAAGATCAAAAGGTCAAAAGCAAATTGATCAGAGATTTTGTAGTAAAAATTTCGGTGCGGCCCGGCCTAATAAACAAAAAGTGACGTGGATTTATCATCACCCTTAATTTTGTAGAAATTGAACCCTTCTATATGGGCCCAAGTTAGGTTGTCAAATGTGCGGGCTATTATTCAGTTGGGCCCAATTTATGGATAATGCAAAAATTAAAAAAAAAATTATTTCTTAATAGTTGATTTTACAAATTTTTTATTGCTTTGAGTTAAAAAAATGGCATCAAAATTTTTTATATATAAAATATTAATTAATAATTAAAATTATTTTAATTAATAATTTGAATGTGAAAGAGTGTTTGAGCTTGGGGAGGATGACTGAGTTGAAGAAATCAGAGATTAACTCAGTAATTTGATAGAAGAAGAAACGTTTTATAGGAAGAAACTTGAGCCAATATGTGTCAAACAAGGTTAGAGGCAAAGAAAACTCGGCGGTTGAATTGGAGAAGGGAGTGATATCGGTAACCTCATGTATTTTAACTTTGTTATCAATGGTTGCTGCTGCCATGACAATAGAGATGACGGGAGAAATTCAGAAGCAAGCCAATTAAAAATCAAACCCTAGATGTAATACTCTTGTGGTGTGCTTTGCTTTTCAACAAGTGTTTAAATAGGCATTATCGTCAACTCCTCTCTTCTGCATGAACCCAATCCATCAGAAGTTCAAGTGTAAAGTTGATGGAATCTTGGAACCACTGATTCATACGCAAAGACAAAACACAGAGAGACAAGAAGATAATGTAATGTTATGTATTAGAAAATTAGAGTAAAAGAAATATTTGTTCGTTTTGATTATGAAATAGTTGAATTGGTCCATCGCTATTGAGATTCTGCCACAAACAAATACTTTGCTATGTGAAATTACCTTACTAAATGGATGTAAGAATTTAATATGCAACTGCTGCCTCCAAGGATTGGGTTTGAACGGGTCAAGGATCTTAGCCATTTTTTATGAGTAATAATAAATTTATCTTGCTTTCTATGTGATTGTCTTTCATTGCATTTGAAAATTATTATATCTTGATTAAATAACGAATAGTATTATATATATTTTAAGGCAGTAATCAATCTATTTCTTATATTATTATGCTGCATCATTCATGTAACAATTTAATAAAACTATTATTATTATTATTTTAAAATTTATTAATAATATTGGTATGCTATGTTTAAATTGAGACACTTGTTTATTTATTTTTTACTAAAATTTGAATTTGAGTAATATGTTTATTTTTTAATTTAAAATCTAAATATAAGTATTAAGTTATTTATTTTTTAAATAAAATATATATATTTAAATGTATATTTTTATATTTGTACTCTTAAAATTTTATATGTTAAATAAATAAAGTATTTTTGAAAAAAAAATGTAAATAAAATAATTTTACTCGTACACATAAGCAAAATTATGTTTGTTTATGTAAATATACATGACCAAAAATAAGCCATCGTGGGGAGAAAAACAAAATGAAATGGTGCCAAATCTCCCATTTATGATTTTAGGCCATCAACAAAAACAGAAGTAAAAGCTTCCATGTGTTGCTTCTCCAAAACCACACCAATCTCAACGCAGCCACCTCCATCTCTACTCTCCGCCAGAGAGATGGCGCCTGTGTTATCTATTGACACAATCTCCACCCTCTTTGGCTTTCCCCACCCGAAATCCTGTCCGTAAACGTCGAGCCGGATGGATCCGGCAACCCCAAGACCTTGTGCTCCTTCTGCTCCTAGTACTGATTTCATCATTGACATTAAATTCACAAGCTTATGTTCAAATCCATCAATTGTTAATCCGTTCTCTAACTCTTTGACCATATGACCCAACTTCTCTGAAACAAAGGCAAGTTCTGTTTCCTTTATGAATTCTCCTGCTTTTGCAATCGTAGCATGTGTCCCAGAACAACTACCGCAGTAATTGATCGGAATCGGAGTATTCAAACGGGGCCTGTAATCTGTTTTGAATGCACATATAACATCTCTATTGCTTTCTCCTCCTTTGGATTTAATCATGCAAACGAATACATAAGCACATGTAAGCACAAAAGTCTGAAGTTGTGCTGATTGTTTCGCTTCATTTTCATTAGCCTTATTATCTGAAACAGGCAATACCTTATCCCTAAGTTTCTTAATATCTTCAGGTGTCAACTCAAATTAATTTGGCTCCAACCAATTTGTTCACATCAACTAAGATTGGAAAAGATTTTAGGTTACGATTTTTGGGATCCGAATCCGAACCGGTAAAGGCTAACCAGTTGTTCACATACACCATGTCGATCCCTTTAGGGTCTTTGATGACAGTCCGGTTGAAAGATGAAGTCAGTTGAGGTAACAAAGAAGGGTTTTCTTCATGTTGTTTGCATAAATGAGCCCAAGACTTCATAAACATCACTGAACTTCTTCCATCGAGCATTGCATGGTGAGTTGAAATGCCGATACAAAACCCTTGATTCAGAAACAATGTTATTTATGGATAGCGAGCACCGCTGCTTTGTCATCAGACATCGCCAACTGGGGTGTCAAAGCACCAAATTCCACAGATAGACGAATTCCATTGCCAGAGAGGAAATCGAAGTCAGCGTTGGACTCAGCCACTGTGACTGTAACACCATCATTTGGGAAGTAATAGATTGCAGGTTTTGCGGCATCCGAAGGCCACACGAGATTACCTGCGAGAGGAAGATAATGAAGGAGGGTAAGAGAAAGAGATTGTTTGAGCTTGGGGAGGATTACTGAATTGAATAAATCAGGTGTCAAGCCAGAGATTTGATAGAAGAAGAGGCGTTCTACAGGAAAGAACTTGAGCCAGTATGTGTCAAACAAAGTTAGAGGCAGAGAAAATTCAGTGGTTGAATTGGAAAAGGGAGTGATTTTAGTAACCTCGTGTACTTTTACTGCGTTATCGGTTAGAGATAACAACAGCTAGCAGGAAGCAAAAGCTAAAAACCCTACATATGATACTCTTTTTGGAACGTTATACTGAGTTCGGTGGATTTTTGTGCTTTCATCAAAGTGTTTAAATAGCATTTATAATGGGTTCCTCTATTTTATGAATCCATTATCGAAAATTTCCAGTGTAAAGATGATAGACGCTTGGAACTACTGGTTCATACTGTTGGACATAATT
Organism: Cedrela odorata; assembly: GCA_035584115.1. Taxonomy (NCBI): domain Eukaryota; kingdom Viridiplantae; phylum Streptophyta; class Magnoliopsida; order Sapindales; family Meliaceae; genus Cedrela; species Cedrela odorata. The sequence goes on from JAXCLQ010000015.1 coordinate 1,900,924, forward strand.
AATGTGATTTAGTGACATGCAGACGGGTGTATTGGTTCAGCCAAGAGAAACAACACTTCAATCAAAGAGAAGCAATTACAACACTTCAATCAAAGAGAAGCAATTGTTCATGAAGGAAAGTCACAATTGTTCAAAGAGAAGCAATTGTTCATGAAGGAAAGTCACAATTGTTTATTGAACAATTGTGTCCTTAATGAAATCATACATCTGTCCATGAATTGTTGTCATGTAGTCTATAAATAGACAAGTACAGGCAATATTGAAAGCATTCATTAATGAATAAAGGGTTTATGTGCTTGTAATTTTTAGAGAGAGAAAGTGCATATTTGGTGTTCTAAGTTATAAGAACACAACTTGCTTTTAGTTTGAGCATCTCTGTGTGTACCGACCAGTCTCATGACGGTATTTACAAGATCAAACACTGGTATCAGAGCGGGGTTATCGCCAGAATTGCCTAAAAAAAATTGGTCGAATCTTCATCACCATTTTTTTGATCAATTTCATTGTTGTTCTTGAAGTTTTCTTGATCCAAACGTTTTCTAATCGTCAAGAGGAGTCTAAAAAAGTCGGAATCGTTGAAATCCGAGGTAAAAAACGGTCGGAATAGACGATTTTCAGAAGACCCGACGGCGTGTGCATTACACGCGCCTAAAGGTTGAAGGCGAGTGGAGACCACCCGCATGGAGTGTGCAGCACACGCGCCAGACTTGACCCGGTTTAATTCAGACCCAGTTCGGTCCAACTCAGATCTGGTTCGGTCCAACCTAGATCCGGTTTGGTTATACAAGACAGCCCGGTTCATACAGAACTCGGTCTAACCAAAAACCCGGTCCAACCAAATCGGCCGGCTTGACCCATTTCCGGTTCGATTGAACCAGCAGAACTTCATAAGCCCGGTTCAGGGGTCAAATCAACTCCAATCAAAGCGAAATTTGGTACCCTAAGGTTTTTTGGCGTGCCAAATTGATCTGTGGCTCAGAATTTTGATTTGAACACTCAAAATTTAGAAATCTTTGGAAGTGTGTGGAAAAATAAAAGAATAATACCGGCTTTGCACTACTTTGGATTGCCTACACATCAAATAAATATTAGTTTCATTATTCCTAACTTGTGTGCAAGAGAAATAAGTACTGCAAGAAAAGTTCAAGGTTCGAGACCATTTCGATTCACAAGAACACTGAAATACTCGGAGACCGTGTATACTACACAATTATTCAGATAAAAGAGGGTTACTTCTATTTCTGATCAAGAGAATATGAAGAATCCTAAGAAGCCATATTTGATGTCACATTTGAACGAGTATAATATTAGGTTATTAAAACCTAATTAACTGTGAGTTAATATTAGGTTATTAAAGCCATATTTGATGTCACATTTGAACGAGTATAATATTAGGTTATTAAAGCCATATTTTATATGAGTATGTAAATAATGGCTTGATTATGCAAACGAAGATATGAATACATATATAATAAGTTATGTTTGTGTGTGTATCATCCACTCACCGAGTCTTGTTAGACTCACCCTCTTCACCTTCCAGTTATATAGGAAACTCCTTAGTTTGGTGAGTAAATATAGTGACCTGAAGACACGAGTTGGATGAGAGGTCATTAGTCGTAGTCACTACTATGTCGGGTCCATCTCATATCGAGAGTGGCAATTGAAATTTTGGTAGTCATGTGACGTGAGTTGTTGTTGGTTTTGAGTTTCATGTATATGAACTAACAGATGTATAGTCAATGTTATTTTGATATTTGTTATAAACAGCAAAGTTATACATATTTTCAATGACGGCATGACGCTCTTATATAGTGACATGTGATATTTTACATAACGTGATGTCAAGTATTCATGTATAGCATGTGTGTGTGAACAAGTCGTGTTAGGCTTAGGATCATGAGAGGGATTTATCACCTGTCGGTAACACTCTCGGATTTAGAATGATGCAATATTGCTATAGTATTATGTGCATTATTGTCCTTATACCAGTAATTGCCACCTTGATCGTGACAATTCATTTTTCCACGTTAATTTATAATAAAAATTATACAAATAATTCTCTGAGAGTTATGTTAAATATTTAGTCACATGCATAGAATAATAGAGTATAACAACCGACCACACAGCTTTGGTAGTTGGTACTCGTTGTAAATTAATTTTATCCTTTCTAAAAGCAGAATTCATGACCCTATAATAGAAATAATATATATATATATATATATTAAAATATTAAAAGAACATTGCCAATTGAATTCATAAAAGAGTGGTGACTAATTAAGGCTATTTAAACCCTTTAAACCCTTGTAGTTGAAAGAAAAAAAAATAATGCAGCAAATACAGTAATACAACTGAATTCCAAAAAGAAAATCAAAATCACATGCATTTTCCTTCTTTCTCACATTATCTCAATCATAATAAAAGTTCTCCAACACAGCCACTGAGTTTTCTCTAATGGAACGCCTCTTTTTCTATCAGATCACTGAGTTAACATCTGATTACTTCAACTCAATAATCCTCTCCAAGCTCAAGCAGTCTCTTGCAGGCAATCCCATGTGGCATTCAGATACCCCAAAACCAGCCATCTATTACTTCCCAAACTATGGTGTTTCAATTACAGTTGTTGAGTCTGGTGCCAATTTCAATAGCCTTTCTCGTAATGAAATTCATGAAGTTGTGGATTTCCGTCTTTTATCCCAATTTAGTCATTAATCGTAAGAATATAAAAAACTAGGGATTTAATTGTTATTATCCCAATTTTTTTGGTCTCCTCGCAATTTCTTGCCCGTCTCTTTTCATGGAAAATATCTGCACTAGATTTCAATGAACGCGGGTAAACGCTTGTATAAGTAAACGCGCATGTTCTCCTATTTTTGGTGAATCTCATCCTCATTGCATTTCCGAACACTATCAGTGCGGTAAGCGAAGTTATTTTGTGTTCTTGTTTTGTGAAAGTATTTTATTTTTATAATATAATTATGGTGATTGCAATTGCTGCTGCTGTTTCTCAGTTTTGCGTTTTTATTCTTTTGGTGAAATGTTTGTTTTTGGATAGTTTAATCATGCTATTATTTTGTGGGAGAGGATAATGAAATTTAGAGTTTGCCTCCGTCTTCTTCTTTCCACTCTGCCTCTGTCCTGTATTGTGCCGCCGTCTTCTTCTTTCCACTAACAGATATACTTCAACTGAGCCCTGATCATTGCCAAACTTATTACAACCAATTAAATATAAAAACATATTTAACTAACAACACTTGACTTGGCATGTCCTTTCTTCTTGTTGCACATGACATTGCCTCCTTCTTTCTTCTTGTTGCACATGACAAAATCTGCTAAAGCTTGACCTTTAATCACTTTCTTAGGCTTGTAAGAGATATCGTACTCGCTGAGCTCAACTGACCATTTGATCAGCCAACCCGAGAGGTCTGGCCTATGCATGATCTATCTTAGCAGTTAGTTCATTAACATCACAACCCAATGGGCTTAGAAATAAAGTCTAAGCTTTTGGGCTGCCACCACTAACGTCAACGCCAGCTTCTCTAGAGGTGAATATCTCACCTTAGTGTCTAGCAATACCTTGCTAGTGTACGGTGAAATCTTTCTTAACTAAGACTGAGCTTACCAAATGATCACTCACTGTAAGAAATAGGTATAATGTGTCCCCGATTTTAGATCTCGTTAAATGAGGTGGGGATGCGAAATATTGCTTTAGCTTCTGAAAGCTGCGCTCACATTCCTTTGTCTATTCAATCTTTTTCCCTTTCTTCATAATCTGAAAGAAAGGGAAACACTTGTTGGTAGCTTTGGATAGAAATATATTCAGAGCTGCTAATCACCCTGTTAAACTCTAGAGCTCTTTGAGGGTGGACGGGAACTTTAAATCCAATATGGCATTAATCTTCTGTGGGTTAGTTTCTATACCACGTTTACTGACCATACATCCGAGAAACTTTCCAGCTTGAATTTCGAATGCACACTTCTCAGGATTCAACTTCATTTTGTACTTGCTTAAATAAGAGAAGGTTTCTTCCAAATGCTTGGGGTGGTCTCAGGCTTTTTGAGACTTTGTAATCATGTCTTCCACATTTACTTCCACAGTCTTGCCTATTTGTGATTTGAAGACTCGATTGAAAAACATTTGGAAGGTAGCTCCAACGTTTTTCAACCCGAAGGGCATTACTATGTAGCAATATACTCCCTGGTCGGTAACGAATGACGTCTTTTCCTGGTCCGACTTGTACATTATGATCTAGTTGTATCCCAAGAACACATCTATAAAACTTGACAATTCATGGCCAACAGTTGAATCTACCAATTGATTTATCCTAGGAAGGGGAAAACTGTCTTTAGGACAAGTTTTGTTCAAATTTGTGAAGTCTACACACATTCTGCACTTTCTGATAGCTTTCTTGACCATTACTACGTTTAATACCCACTTTGGGTAGTGCACTTCCCTAATGAATTTTGCTTTCAACAGCTTATCGACCTCAGCGCATATTGCTTCTCTTCTTTATTCGTTGAATGATCTTCTTTTCTGCTTCACTGGTTTATGTAGGGGATCGATAGCGAGTCAGTGAGAGATTACTAGTGGGTCGATTCCTGCCATGTGTTCATAAGACCATGCAAACACATCCACTTGTTTCTTTAAAATGTCCTTAAGTTAGGACTTCAGTTCTTCTGGGAGTTGGGCACCAATTTTAACCGTTCTCTAAGGTAATTTTTGATTCAAAATGATGGACTTGAACTCTCTCGTCGGTTCTAGGGTCGACGGTTTGTTGTCCTACTCGAGTCTCCTCCCAATCAGCTTATCTTGTGAATTGCTTTCATTCACTTCTAGAGCTTACCTCCACGAGAGTTTCGATAGGCAGTATGAGCCTTTGGAAGAAACTGCAAAACATGATCGAGATTCCTTTTGGTTTCCCTTGACAATTCCAATCCCCTTACCTGCTCAGAATTTCAACTTCAGATAATGTGTGCTCTTTACTACCTTTGTGGTTCTAAGAAAAGGTCTCCTAAGAATCATGGTGTAAGGCATCTTGAGGTCGGCTACTTGGAACTCTACCATTGTAGTATTGTGATTAGGCCTTTTCCCCATGGTGACGAGTAGCTAGACTATTCCCAAGGGGTAAACGCACGATTCTCCAAATCTATGGAGGGCGGTCTCGGCAGGTTAGAGCCTCCGGTCTTCGATTCGCAAAGAATCCAGTATTTCCTTGAATATAATATCAGCTGAACTCCCTGTGTCTATCAAGATTCAGCTGACCCGAGAAGTTCCCACTGTTAGGGTTACTACCAAGACATCGTCATGTGGGTAATTCACTCCCACTTCGTCTTCATCTGTGAACATAATAGGTATTGAGGCTAGTTTTTGTTTCTTCTCAGCTCTGACATTCATGATATGGATGTCCATCAAGGTGTTGGGTAAAGAGTATCTAGAATAATTCTTTCTAGATCTGTTTGAATTCCCAGCCAATGTTGCTCCACCTGAGATTACTATAGTTTTTTCTTCTCGTCTCGGTCCACGCTCAATTTTCTGATCCGAGATTTTAGCTCCATTCCCCTCTCCAGCTACCAGGTCTTACAAATAATTGTTTCGGATCAATATCTCCACAGGACTTCTGAAATCAAAACACTCATCTGTCAAATGTTCTGCGCTTTGGTGGAATTTGCAAAACTTATTCTTGACTTTTCCCATTGATTTGGCCTTCAATGGGCGAAATTTCACAAATATAGTTACTCGTCTTGTGATCTCCTTCCAAACTTATGACAGTGAAACTTTCAAAGGAGTGAAAGCTTGATCTCCTTGAATATGAGTTACTTCCCTTGTGTCGTCTCTCGGCACATAGGTCTATTATTAATGTATTATTTAATAAAAAAATTAAATAAATTTTAAAATATGTAACATTACCCTTCTGATATTATATCTCATAGATAATGCATTATTTAATAAAAAAAAGTAATGCATTATTTTTAATAAATAATGCACTCATATATTTTAGTTTATTTTAATTATTTTTATGAATTTATGATTAATTAGTACTAAGATAATTTAATCTAATTAGTAAATAGAATTATACGAATCCTATACAAAATTTTGACGGACTTAAGGGTTAGGAAGAAGACAATAAGGGTCATGGATTGACTTTAAACATAAATGTCAACAAGTAACTTGTAAGTTGTTACTCTGCTGTGAATGCAACTATAACATCTCTGTTGCTTTCTCCTCCTCTGGCTTTAACCATGCAAGTGTATACATAAGCACATAGAAGTGCAAATGTTGATAAATAAAGTTTGTCTGATTGTTTCACTTCATCATCTGATGCAGACAAAATCTTATCACTAGTTTCTTAATATCTTCACGTCTCAACACAACTGTGGTTCGAACCAATTTGTTCACATCCACGATGCTCAGCATAACCTTCAAGCTTCGTTTGTTGGGATCCGAATCCGACGCTATAAAGGCTAACCAGTTGTTCACGTACACCATATCAATCCCAGTTGGGTCTTTGAAGGCAGTCCGGTCAAAGAATGGAGTCAGTTCCGGCGGCAAAGAATTTTTTGGTCTTATTTGCATAGATTAAGCCCTGGACTTCATGAACATTGCTGAACTTCTTCCATCAAATATTGCATGGTGAGTTGAAATGCCGACGCAAAACCCTTGATTGGGAAACAATGTTATTTGGATAGCGATTACCATCGCTTTATCGTCGGATATTGACAACTGGGGTGTCAAAGGACGAAACTCAACAGCTTCACGAATTCCGTCGCCGGGGAGGGTATTGAAGTCCGCGTTGGACTCAGCAACCGTGACTGAAACACCGTCGTTTGGGAAGTAGTAGATTGCTGGTTTTGTGGCATCTGAAGGCTACATGAGATTACCGGCGAGAGGGGGAAAATGAAGAACAGTGAGTGAAAGAGAGTGCTTGAGCTTGGGGAGGATGACTGAGTTGAAGAAATCAGAGGTTAACTCAGTGATTTGATAGAAGAAGAGAAGTTGTACAGGAAGAAACTTGAGCCAGTATGTGTCAAACAAGGTTAGAGGCAAAGAAAACTAGGCGGTTGAATTGGAGAAGGAAGTGATTTTGGTAACCTCATTTATTTTAACTCTGTTATCAATGGTTGTTGCCATGACAATAGAGATGACAGGAGAAATTAAAAATCAACCCTAGATATAATACTCTTGTGGTGTATTTGGCTTTTCAACAAGAGAAATTAAGAAGCAAGCCGATTAAAAATTGCGAACTCCTCTCTTCTGCATGAACCCAATCCATCATAAGTTCCAAGTGTAAAGTTGATGGAATCTTGGAATCACTGATTCATACGGAAAGACAAAACACAGAGAGACAAAAATGCACGAACGCAGACAAGAAGATAATGGTAATATTATGCATTAGAAAATTAGATTAAAAGAAATATCGGTTCGTTTTGATTATGAACTATTTGAATTGGTCCATCGGTATCGAGATTCTGCCACAAATAAATACTTTGCTACATGATATTATCATTATCTTTTATTTATTCATTATCAACTCATAAATTTCTTATTCTTCAATAATGAAATAGTTTCACTACATCATCATTATAATAAAGTACTAAAATTGTGCTATTTAATTACCTTGCAAAATGGATTTAAGAATTTAATATGCAACTGCAGCCTGCAAGGGTTGGTTTTGAACGATTCAAGGATCTTAGCCATTTTTTATGAGTAATAATAAAATTATCTTGCTTTTTATGTGATTGTCTTTCATTGCATTTGAAAATTAATATCTTGATTAAATAAAGAATAATATTATATATATTAAGTTAGTAATCAATCTATTTCTTATAACAATTTAATAAAATCATTATTATTGTTATTATTTTAAAATTTATTAATAATATTGGTATGCTAGTTTAAATTGGACACTTGTTTATTTATTTATTACTAAAATTTGAATTAATATAAAATTGAATTTGAGTAATATGTTTATTTTTTATTTTAAAATCTAAATGTAAGTATCAAGTTATTTATTTTTTAAATAAAAAAATATACTTTTATACTTGTACTCTTAAAATTTTAAATGTTAAATAAATAAAGTATTTTGAAAAAAAATGTAAATAAAATAATTTTGCTTATACTCATGCACATAAGCAAAATTATGTTTGTTTATGTAAGCATACATGAGCAAAAATAAGCCATCATGGGGTAGAAAAACAAAATGCAATGCTGCCAAATCTCCCATTTATGATTTTAGGCCATCAACAAAAACAGAAGCAAAAGCTTCCATGTGTTGCTTCTCCAAAACCACACCAATCTCAACGCAGCCTCCTCCATCTCTACTCCCCGCCAGAGAGATGGCTCCTGTGTTATCTATTGACACAATCTCCACCTTCTTCGGCTTTTCCCACCCAAAATCCGGTCCGTAAACGTCGAGATGGATGGATCCGGCAACCCCAAGACCTTGTGCTCCTTCTGCTCCTTGCACTGATTTCATCATTGACATTAAATTCACA
>JAXCLQ010000015.1:1909513-1943050 GCA_035584115.1 Cedrela odorata
CAAAGAAATGGTATGTTATTGCTCTGTTTTGCTTGACTCTAAGAAGTAATAACAATTATAACGAAACTTTTGAGGAGATCTTTTATAGTATATAAGAATATAAATGGATAAAATGAATGAAATTCAGAATTGATCATCTGTCAAGTAATGTTGTACATATATAATGATGTTTACAGATACATGCTCTGCTACTCTGATATGTATATGCAAATAAAATGTTTATTGTTTCAGAATGCCCAGAGTTGTACAGAAGATTGAGGTTATCCATCATGCACTAACTGGAATCGGGCGACTTTTTTGCGGTTAAACAATGAAGAGCTTCGGGTTCCAGTTTAGCAAGCTAGGCCGGCCAGCCAGCCAGCCGTATGTTCCAGTGTTGCAGTACTCTCTGGATTTGTTCAATACATCCTCAGCAGCTGAACGGTTCTTTAAATGCCACAGCATGCACAAGCTTTGGCATGCAAGAATGAAATTCATGCTTAATTAATAAAGTGTAACCATCAACGAATTCTGTTATGTTTTTAACTTCTTACTCTTTGTTTGCTGCTGTTTTTTTCTTTCCTTTTAATTGTTGCTTGTTAGTCGCTTTGAATGTTGGATACTTTAAAAGTTAATCGAAATAAACACCGAAGTAAACGTAATTGACTGTAAGGTTTCGATCTTTCTGCCCACCTTTTGTGAACGAAGTGTTACTGAAGTAAGACAATGCATCTCTATTTATACTAACGGTAGCTGTCTAGAATATTCTCGACTAATACACAAATATCTAGGGACTAGCTCTCCAATATTAGAGGAAGAACTAACACTGTTGTTTTTGCTAACTCACTCCAAAACTAGCTCCGCTGCTTTATCGTCGGATATCGGCAACTGGGGTGTCAAAGATTGGAATTTCATTGCTAGAGAGGCTATTGAAATGGCGCCAGACTCAGCAACTGTGACTGAAACACCGTCGTCTGGGAAATAAATAGCTGGTGTTGGGGCATCTGAAGGCCACATGAGATTACCCGCGAGAGACTGCTTGAGCTTGGGGAGGATTACTGAGTTGAAGTAATCAGATGTTAACTCAGTGATCTGATAGAAGAAGAGGAGTTCCACTAGAGAAAACTCGGTGGTTGTGTTGGAGAACTTTTATTCTGTTTTTCAGTGCTGCCATGATTGAGATAACGAGAGAAGGAAGACGTAAGTGGTTTTGATTTTCTTTTTGGAAAAATTTTGAAAATAATCCCATTCATACCCTCTATTTAGCAATACCTTCAACTCTAATTTAATTTTATTAATCGATTTAATTTTAAGTCATTTAAATAATTTTACATTTGAAATCAAAAATATCAATTCTAATTTAATTTTATTAATCGATTTAATTTTAAGTCATTTAAATAATTTTACATTTAAAATCAAAAATATGTTACAATTACCCCATTATAATGCTCGCACTATATAATTCCCAAACCTTAAATTTTCAAATCTTAAATTTACGGTACCCGCGTTTTATATATATTATTTTTTTAATTTTAATTTGTTTATTTTTTATTTTACAGAATAAATAATAATTCATAAAATTAAATTTATTTACTATAATTTTTTTAAAAAATGAAAATATTTTCAAATATAATATATTTATTATATAAATTTTAAAAATAAATAAATTAAATAAAAATAAATTTAAAATAATAATTTAAATTTTGTAATTAAATTTAAATAAAAATATATAGCTTAACTATTTAGCTAATGAAATAAAATAAAAATAATAATTAATTTTTATATTTATTTTTTGAAATTACAATTAAAAAGATTTATGTTTTTTAAAAAAATAATGGTAAAAAAATTACAAAAAAGTTGGAAACAAATTAAAAATAGTTGTTTTCTTTTGTTTTAATTTTTCTTTATTATTTTCATTGATTTAAAAAAAAATTTTAAAAATTAAAAAAAAAAGGTGGGGCCCACCAGAGCAATAAATATATAAATAAATTTTGTATAATAATTCACAAAATTAAATTTCTTTTGTATAAATTTTTTTTAAAAGAAAATATTTTCAAATATAATATATTTATTATGCAAATTTTAAAAATAAAGAAATAGAATGAAAATAATTTAAAAATAATAATTTAAATTTTGTAATTAAATTTTAAAAAATATATAACTTAATTATTTAGTTAATGAAGTAAAATAAAAATAAAAATTTAATGAAATAAATAAATAAAAATTAAAAATAAAAATTAATTTTTTATATTTATTTTTTGAAATTACAATTAAAAATATTTATTTTTTAAAAAAATAATAGTAAAAAAATTACAAAAAAGTTGTAAAAAAAGTTTAAAAAATAATTGTTTTTTTTATTTTACTTTATTGTTTGTGCTAGGGTGGGCCCCACCTGTTTTTTTTACTTTTTTTTAAATTTATTTTTAAATCAATAAAAAATATGTTAAAAAAAGGTCAATAAATATATAAATAATTTTTGTATAATAATTCAAAAAATTAAATTTATTTACTATCAATTTTTTAAAAAATAAAATATTTTCAAATATAATATATTTATTATGTAAATTTTAAAAATAAAGAAATTAAATGAAAATAAATTAAAAATAATAATTTAATTTTTTTAATTAAATTTAAACAAAAATATATAACTTAATTATTTAGCTAATGAAGTAAAATAAAAAAAATTAATATTTAATAAAATATTAAATAAATATATAAAATTTAAGAATAATAAATAAATTTTTATATTTGTTTTTTGAAATTACAATTAAAAATATTTATTTTTTTAAAAATAATGGTAAAAAAAATTACAAAAAAGTTGTAAAACAAAGTTTAAAAAATATTTGTTTTTTTTTTTTAATTTTACTTTATTATTTTGATTAATTTAAAAATAAAGTAAAAAACAGGTGGGGCCCACCTAAGCACATGTGCTCGGGTGGGCCCCACCTATTTTTTTAATTTTTTTAAATTTATTTAGGTATAAATTAAAATAAATTAAAAAAAGTCAATAAATATATAAATAATTTGTGTATATATATTTATAAATATTTCTTATTATTTTTAAATTAATTTGGTAATGTAATTTTTTATATTTTATAAAAATAAAAACTTAGTTATTTAAGTAATAAAGAAAAAAAAAGTAATAAATTTTAAAAAAGAAGCTAGGCTTGTGCTCGGTCTCGAGCACAAAATTAATGAATTTAAAATAGTAAGTTAAGTATTTTATAACATTATAAAAGTAAGCATACCGACTGACTGATTTTCATTCTTATTTCTCCTCAACACTTCCCATCTCTTCTTCTTTCTTCTATCTCCTATCTCACCAACTACCTCCGACGATAATAAAAAAGTTTTATTATTTAATGTTTTAACAGTTGTATTCATTGTTTTATTTTTTAATTATTTAGCACTTGTATTCTTTAATTTATTTGAATATTATGAGAATTTTATTAAAAAAAAACTAGTGTAGTAAATTTAGATCTGATAAAAAAATTATTATGATTATAGTTTGGTAAATTTATTTAGATATACACGATAAGATTTGAGTTGGGCAAAAATTGGAAGTTATGTTGTATTATTTATTATTGGTGTTAAGTTAGGCTGTGTGGAATGTTACATTATCAGACGATTCTGAGAAAAATTTGAAATTGTGCTGTGTTGTATTATTTACTATTGGTGTTAGGTTTGGTTTACGAATTTGTATTGTTTTTTTTTTTTTTTTTGCTAATTTATGTATAAATTTGTATTATTTAAACTTTTACCTAAACAATTTTCCAGTAAATTAAATAAATATAAAGTATTTTGTATCATTTTAGGTATGTTTGAGATTGTACCAATTGGGATTCATTACGGCTGATCATGGGTTACATTATCAGACGATTTTGAGAAATACCGCGGTGGAATGGTTTAACTTTTACCCGTACCGAAAAACGTCAAGTTTCAACAGTTATTACATATGATATATGACTGCATTGAAATAGATCAAGCAGAATTCACAATCCATATGAAAACAAGTTTTACAAACAATGAAACTAGATCCGTTATATATGTGGATATTATAAAGGACTCTGATGTAACTGGTTTTTTGAGCACTATTATGGTTACAGAGTATATACGGGTCAGTTCATTGTACGTCATTACAGAGAGGATAGCTGCTGATAATCACGGGGTGCATTGCATTCCTCCTTTACAACCTATCAATCAGATGTGCAAAGACAACCATTTTTTTCTTCTAGGGAAAGCAATCAATTCCACTAGGGTTTCTATCACTCACTGACTAACGTTAATACTATAGAGCCTTCACCGATATATCATGAATATCTTACATTCCTCGAAGGATACTCTCCGTGTTAGTACAATGAAGACTCTATACACGAACATTTTGATACTCAGCCATGAATGAAAGGCGAAAGGTTAGACATTATATTGAACACAATCAAGACCTTCGATAGGAATTATTGTGATGAGGACAATGATGCGACTGCAAACTTGGGGCATGAACTGAATCAGAGAATTAGATTAACAGGGTATCATTCGAATATGTTAACTCTGTCAACTTCTCGCAATTTGCTGGCAATTCCAGCTTCCAATTCTCGTTTGGTAGATGTGTTGTCTAGTTCAGCTTCTAATGCCATAAGTGCTGGGCAGATTTTCAATTCAAAGAAAGAGTTAAGAGATACATTAAAAAAATGGCACTGAAGAACCATTTCCAGTTTAAAGTTACCAAGTCCGCATCAGATTGGTTTGAGGTGAAATGTGTTATTGAGGACTATAAATGGCGCACTCGAGCAACTAGCATAGATGCAAATGGCGAATATTGGTCTATTAAAAGAATTGAACATGTCACACCTGTCAGAGAGACCAACTATAGCCAGGTCACCGTCAAGCAAGCAATCGATTTATCGAGGAATATGTAATGGATAAGTTTCAAGACTTAAGTAGGATTTATACTCCAAATAACATCTGAGATGACATACACAGAGAATTTGGAGTGGTTATGTCGTACCGAAAGACATGGCTAGCCAGAGAAGAAGCACATGCATTGGCATGCAGAGATCCTGCCGAGTCATTTCAATTACTTCCTCGTTTTTGCCATGTGTTAGAGCAAAAAAATTCAGGCACAGTAACCCACATACACACCGATGATGACGAGTATTTCATGTACTTCTTCATGGTGATTGGCCTATGGCTGCGTGGTTTTATTTCATCAATCCGTCCGGTAATTGCCATTAATGGGATGTTTTTAAAGGGTACATACTGAGGGACCATGTTTGTAGCTGCGACACTTGATGGAAATTGATAACTCTACTTTTATAGAGTTATTTTATCTATTTAAACTTGAATTTTAACTTAAATCTTGTTAATTTTGTTATTATTAAATAAATTATTACATCTTTTTGTATTTTTAATTTTTAAGATAAAACTGATGGAAAATCGCATGTGAACCCCACCAAATGTAACTAATTACGACGAGATCATCGCTGTAAAATTGAATCTTATTTGAATCAGCTCATTGCTTCAAATATTTTGAAAAGAATAACTCGAATTAAGATTGCTCAAAGAAGTTATCGCATTTTAGAGATCGAGTATTCTAAAAATAAATATTATATCATGCTTATGTAAGCGCGTATGTCATTAATGATTTATGATGTAAGCAATGATGTAATATGTCATTATAATATAAGTAATAATGTATGATGTAAGCGATAATGCAGAAAAGTGTATTGAGAAAATTAGAAAGCTTAATGGATGATGATGCAGGCGATGATGTAAATGGAGGTGAACTTTACCTATAAATAGGCATTAGAATAATCATTCAAATGACATAATATTGAGGAGAGGAAGAATACGAGATATTAAAGAGAGAGAGAGAAAAAAAACTTGGAGAGGAGGAGCAAAGTAAAGGAGGAAACTCTAAACGAAGCTTCAAACCACTAAGTTTTCCCAATCTTTTATTATGTTTTGTTATTTAATATTTGTTGTGTTTTATTTTATTATGAAATAGATTTATTTTTTTAGGGTTATGATGTAGTCTAACTTTGATATTCCAACCCTTTATTTAATTTAATTATGCATTTTCTACCTTGGTTGATGCGTTCAATATTACTCTTAATGCTTCTAAATAATTTATCACTATTTAGTTGAATTGTTGACGGAAGCTAATTTATGTGTCTTAGTTCATTATATTGAATGCCATAAATTATATGTAGGATAGGAATATACCAGCATGGTTTATGTAGTTCTTAAAAGAGATCCATAAATCTTAATGAATCATTTAATATTTTAACTTTGTGTGGAAACATAGCAGTTAAACTTTATAGGGTATTTTCCTTAGACCTCTAGAGGAGCTAAGTGAATAATTTAGGGATACTCAACTAGCAACTAAATAATTAATTCTTATTAAAAAGAATAAAGAGGGGGAACTAATTAGTTAAGGTGAAATCATAACCCTATAATTTTTAGCTTATTTATTTAATCTTTTTTATTTTATTTTCATTTACTTTTAATTTTCTACCAATCAATTTTCATTCACCAAATAAAATTAAGGTTATTCCAAGTATTGGGAATTAATTTACAACAATCATCGTGGGACGATACTCATTTCATCACTTTATTACTTGTTCGACTCGTACACTTGCGATTTTGTACAACAAGTTTTTGACACCGTTGCCGGGGATTGTTTGTTTAAATTAACACTGATACTACATAACTCAAATTTTAATTTTATATTTTATATTTACTTTTAATTTGTTTTCTCTTTCATTTTTTGCAAGTATTATTTATTTATTTTTTGTTGTGTTGAGAGTGGTATTTTATTTTTTATTTATCTATTTTTCTTCGTTTTAAAAAAATAAATTAAAAAATGTTCTTTTATATGGTTGTTTATTTATTTTATATGGTTGGTTCTACCACCTATTATTAATTAATTTTAGTTGTTTATTGTTTTATTTTATATGGTTGGTTCTACCGTCTATTGTTAATTTATTTTAGTTATTTATTTATTTTTCTTTATTTTTTCAAGAGCAATGTTTCATTCCCTCTTTTATTTTATTTTTATATGGTTGGATTTACCACCTAATGTTAATTTATTTTAGTTGTTTATTGCTTTATTTTTCTTTATATTTTCAAGAGGAAGGTTTCACCCCCTTTTTTATTTTATTTTAAGTTTGTTATTTATTTTTCGTTATTTTTATTTCAAGAGGAAGATTTTACTCCCTCTTTTGTTTATATTGTAATATATATATATATCATAATTGTTGCTTCTTTTTATTTTTTATTGTGTTGTTAATCTATGCTTGAGTGGCATCGATATCCTCATTCTCGTCGGTTGGTGAAAGGTAATTCTGAAACTTCTATTGGAAATTTGTTTGATTCACCTCAATATTCATACTCATCTAACACTATGGCTGAAGAACCAAACAATGCACAAAACATAGTACTAGTACATGCTGAAAATACTTGAGCATTACGTGATTATGCCCTAACCACAGTGGGTAATGCCTCGGCAATACGACGACCAACCATTGCAGCTAACAATTTTAAGATCAAGCCAGCAATTATCCACATGGTGTAGAACAATCAGTTCGCTGGGTCTTCGAACGATAATGTTAATGCCTACATTGACAGTTTTTTAGAGATCTGCGATACTTTTAAGCACAATGGCGTTACTGATAATGCCATCCGATTGAGATTGTTCCCATTCTCTCTTCGTGACAAAGCCAAAAGCTGGCTCAACTCTTTGCCATCAGGAAGTATTACCACATGGGATGTCTTGGCACAAAAATTTCTACTGCAAGACTATGAACAGAGATAGCAACATTCAGACAGCTTGATGGAGAGTCATTATACGAAGCATGGGAAAGATTCAAAGATCTACTAAGAAAGTGTTCACATTATGGAGTTACTAATTGGCTGTAACTACACACATTCTATAACGGTTTAGGGAGTTCCACGAGAATATTGGTAGATACCGCAGCTGGCGGAGTACTTTTGGGAAAACCTCATCAAGCCGCTTGGGACTTACTACAAGAAATGGCTGCAAATACCGCAGCTTAGCTCATTGCAAACACTAATCAATTTATGACAAGAACAGATACCACACTCCAAAATCAAGCTGCTTTCATTCGGAATCTAGAGGTGTAAATGGGTCAAATCTTAAATCTATTGAATACAAGACCTCAAGGAACCGTACCAAGCAACACAGAGACAAATCCTATAGAGCACCTTAAGGCTATCACATTACGAAGTGGTAAAGTGCTAAAAGATTATGTCAAAAAAACTAACGAATAAGGAGAATCTAGAAAAATAGAAGAGCAAGTGATGGCTGAAACAAAAGAAGTAGAGAAGCCAAAATCAAAGTTGTTTCTGGACAATCCCACACCATACAAACCACCATTACCTTTCTCTCAGATATTCCAGAAGCAGAAAATAGATGAGCAATTTTCTAAATTTTTAAAAGTGTTTAAGAAATTGCAAATTAATATCCGTTTTGCAGATGCTCTGGAACAGATGCCCAGCTATGTGAAGTTTATGAAAGAGATCCTATCAAATAAAAAAAAAAGTTAGAAGAACATGAAACGGTAGCTTTAACTGAAGAATGTAATGCAATCTTGCAGAAAAAGCTACCGCCCAAACCTAAAGATTTGGGAAGTTTCACGATTCCTTGCACCATTGGTGATTCATTCTTTGATAAAGCATTATGCGATCTTGGTGCAAGCATTAACTTGATGCTATTCTTTGTTTTCAGGAAACTTGGTTTTGGAGAAGCAAAACCTACTACAGTATCCTTTCAGCTAGCTGATCGATCAATTAAGTATCAAAGGGGAATTGTAGAAGATATATTGGTGAAAGTAGATAAGTTAATATTTCCTACGGATTTCATCGTGCTAGATATGGATGAAGATCAAGAAATACCCATCATTTTGGGTAGGCCATTCTTAGCAACAGGAATAACTCTCATTGATGTACAGAAAGGTCAACTCATACTGAGAGTTCAAGACAAAGAGGTAACCTTCAATGTGCTAAAAACACTTAAACATCTACATTATGTTGGCAACTGTATGAAGGTAGATGTAGTGGATGGATGCGTCAAAGAAATACTTTAAATCACCACTCCATAAGATCCACTTGAAGCTTGCCTAATTGGAATACCAAACTCAGAAAGTCCGAACATTATTGAATGTGTTAACCAATTGGAGGCTTCAACCCCCATCTTCATCAAACGACTATTTAAAGAGCTTGGAATGAGTAAAAGACAACCAGTACCATCAATAAAAAAACCACCGAAGTTGGAGCTTAAGCCACTTTCGATTCATCTCAGGTATGCATTCTTAGGTGATTCATCTACACTACCTGTTATTGTTTCGTCTTTTCTAAGTATGGAACGGGTGAAAAAACTTTTGAGAGTGTTACGAAAACACAAAATGGCTATTGGATGGTCAATCGCAGACATTAAAGGAATTAGTCCATCTATATGCCAACACAAGATTCTAATGGAAGATATGTATCAGCCATCCATCGAGCACCAAAGACGTTTAAATTCAAACATGAAGGAAATTGTTCGAATAGAGGTATTTAAACTTTTGAATGCAGGTATCATTTATCCCATTTCGGATAGCAAATAGGTGAGCCCGGTATAGGTGGTACCAAAGAAAGGAGGAATGACAGTGGTCACTAATGAAAATAATGGGTTGATTCCGACACGAACAGTAACCGAATGGAGAGTGTGCATTGACTATAGGAAACTAAATAAAACGACCAAAAAAGACCAGTTTCCTTTACCATTCATCGATTATATGCTTGACAGGTTAGCTGGACACCCTTACTACTGTTTCCTTGACGGTTATTCTGGTTACAATCAGATTTCCATAGCACCCGAGGACCAAGAAAAGATTACTTTCATGTGCCCATATGGAACATTTGCGTTTCGACGAATATCATTTGGTCTATGTAATACACCAGCCACCTTTCAACGGTGCATGATGTCAATTTTCTCAGACATAGTGGAACGCTTCATTGAGGTATTTAAGGATGATTTTTCAGTCTTTGGCTCATCATTTGATTCTTGTTTAGATAACTTAGCGCAGGTATTGAAAAGATGCGAAAAGACAAACCTGATTCTTAACTAGGAGAAATGCCTTTTCATGGTATAAGAAGGGATCGTCTTGGGTCATAAAATCTCAGCTAAGGGCATTGAGGTTGATAGAGCCAAGATTGAGACAATTGAGAAGCTGCCACCACCAACATCTGTAAAAGGTGTTTAACGTTTCTTAGGGCATGCAGGGTTTTATAGAAGATTCATCAAGGACTTCTCGAAGATCACAAAACATTGTGCAATTTGCTCGAGAAGGATGTTTCATTCCACTTCAATAATACATGTAGAGAGGCATTTGAGATACTGAAAAAGGCCCTTGTGACAACCCCAGTCGTTGTTGCACTTGACTGGGCATTATCTTTTGAGCTGATGTGTGATACTACTTATTATGCTATCGGAGCCTTGCTAGGGCAACGTATCGGTAAGATTTTCCATACTATTTATTATGCTAGTCGAACACTAACCGATGCACAGGTCAACTACGCTACCACTGAGAAAGAGCTTCTGGCCGTGGTCTTCACATTTGACAAATTTTAGCCATACTTAATCGGCTTCAAAGTCATCGTATTCATAGACCACTCAACCATCAAATACCTTTTGGTGAAAAAGACACAAAACCACGCCTTATCCGTTGGATCCTTCTACTGCAAGAGTTTGACTTAGAGATTCGAGACAAAAAGTGAAGTGCAAATGTAGTAGCCGACCATCTATCTAGACTAGAGCAATGAGGGGATGTAGATAATCTTAACATAGCAATCAAGAAAACTTTCTCCGATGAATAGCTTTTCATTTTGGATATAAGCAATATACCATGGTATGCTGATTTTGTTAATTTTCTTTCTCACAATATTTATCCACCTGACCTTTCATGGTAGCAAAAGAAGAAATTGTTGGCAGATGTCAAACATTACTATTGGGATGAGCCGTTCCTATATAAGCTATGTCCAGATCAGATCATTCGACGATGTGTCTCGAAAGATGAAGCACGAGATATTATCTACCATTGTCATGCTTCTGAATATGGTGGACATTTTGGGGCCAACCAAACTGAAAGCAAAATTTTTGAATCTGGATACTATTGGCTTACCATTTTCAAAGATGCTCAAGCATATGTTACAGCATGTGATCGGTGCCAACGCTCAGGTAACATTTCACGAATACATGAAATGCCCCTAAACAATATTTTGGAAGTGGAATTGTTCGATGTTTGGGGTATTGATTTTATGAGACCATTCCCATCGTCTTTCAAGAATCTCTACATTCTGGTGGCCGTAGATTATGTTTCAAAATACATTTCATGGGACCATTCCCATTGCCACACCAACCAATGACTCTAAAGTGGTGGTGAAGTTTCTGTATAAAAACATCTTCACCAGATTTGGAACTCCAAGAGCAATCATTAGTGATGAAGGGAAGCATTTTTGTAATAGGTATTTGGATGCTCTTCTAGCCAAATATGGGGTTAAAAAAAAGTTGTTACAGCTTATCACCCGCAAACAAGTGGACAAACTGAAATAGCAACAGGAACTAAAATGGATTTGGAAAAGATTGTAAGTGCATCTCGAAAAGACTGGTCGAAAAAGCTTGAGATGCACTATAGGTCTACAGAACAGTGTTCAAAACACCGATTGGGATGTCTCCATATAGACTGATATTCGGAAAAGCATGTCATTTACCCATTGAACTTGAACACCGTGCATATTAGGCTATCAAAAAGTTAAATTTCGACATAGGAGCATTGAGAACTCTGCGAAGGTTACAACTCAACGAGGTGGATAAATTTCGTCATGATGCATATGAAAATGCCAAGCTTTACAAGGAACGCACCAAAAAGTGGCATGATCAGCGTATCCTAAATAGGGAGTTTACACCAGAACAAAAGGTTCTTTTATTAAATTCACGTTTAGGTTTATTCTCAGGTAAGCTACGCTCAAAATGGTCTGGGCCTTTTACAGTTGTTCAAGTCTTTCCGCATGATGCCGTTGAAATTCAAAGTGCGGATTGTAAATTCAAAGTAAATGGACAAAAACAGAAATCCACCATCGCGCTTTCAGACCGAAATTAAAGCGTGTTTCAATAGTCTAGTTAATGACTATAATTTAAGCGCTTATTGGGAGGCAACCCAAACTTCTCTTCTCAAATTAGTTTTCTTTTGTTTGTGTGGTTATTGTTTTTCTTTGATAATCTTCTTTTCTCTTTTTAGTTATGGAGGCAAGTATTGCAACACTCAAAAATCAGTTCCCTACTCTTCCTCAAGATGTACTTAAAAAGATTTACAAGTGCAGACTGAAAAGGATGAAGACATTAACATATTTGAGTCTTCCTGAACATCTCCGATGGATCATTGAAGTTAAAGTACATCTAGTAGGTGAGTTGAACGATTCATTCATTAAACGTTTACCAGGTCTAGGAAGAAGTTCTTATTCAAAGAAGATGAGAGCTAAGAGAATGAGAGTCTGCCATAATGTGGAAGATGGAACTGTGACACACGCTGTAAAAATCATGGAAATTTATCCACAAATCGAGAAGATAAAATTAACTGCATAAAGTATGGGCTGAGTAAGAAGTCTCTAGATAATATCCTTGAGACTCTTGAGACGCATCCTTGTGGAGTGGTTCAACGCATTCTTTTAAATTTATGAAAGTTATTCAAACAGCGTTACAGTCTTAGGATTCTGACGTTAAAAGACTTTGTTTGCCAGTTAATAGGAAAATTGGATGGAAAGCCGATCCTCGACTCATAAAAGGCATTTAAGCCATTTCTGGACGTAAAATCAGAAGAAGATGTGAGCCACAATCACAACTACCATAGCGCATTAGGTGTACTGTTTACCTTTTGAAATTTTTATGCATGTCTCTTACTTTTTGAATTTTTCTTGTATATTTTTCTATGTTTAGCGGTTCGTTTTAAATTACTTTTTCGACGATAATTGTGCTTACTTTTTGACATTTGTACACCTAATTTTTTTTTTCTAATCACAGCTGTTTCACCTCGTAGAACTATTCTTTTGCTCTCTTCTTTTCTTTAAATGAGCATTCATTACTGATAATAAACAACTAGTTTTGTAAAAGAGAAAAATGGTTGAATCCTCAAACCGCAGAATCAAAACCATTTGTATTTTTTGTGGAACAAATTTTGGTAAGGGTAAAAAATACAATAATGCAGCCATTGAACTTGGTAAAACTTTAACTACTCGAAAAATCAACTTGGTGTATGGAGGAGGCAATTTAGGATTACGAGGTTCCATAGCAGTAACTGCAAATGTTGCAGGCAGCAGTGTCCTAGGTATCATATTAAAGCCTTTGGCTGCAAGAAGGGATATTATCGGTATGACTATAGGTAATAAGTTTCAGGTCATAAGTATACATAGGCGAATGGCACACATGTTACTAAATGCTAATGCCTTTGTTGCGTTACCTGGTGGTTTTGAAACATTGGAAGATATCTTTAACATTGCGTCCTGGACCCATTTCAATTGTCACAAAAAGTTATTAGGTTTGCTTAATGTTAACGGTTTTTATGATGGTTTATTTTCTTTTTTTTTTATCATGCTGTGGAACATGGTTTTATGACACAAGCAAACCGGCGTATTCTCGTCTTAGCTTTAAGTGCTGATGAACTGATTGACCAACTGTAAAACCTTGTATCAAAAGTTGATTCATTAATGTTGCAATTGGTTTGGGACTCTGAAGCAAGCGACAACAAGAAGCGTGCGCTGGATCTTACCGTCAGGTTGTAACTTTTTTACCCTTAATAACATTTTTTTTTGTTTATTTTGTGTTTTAGTAGATATTTGGGACAATGTCTCAAATAAGTTTGGGGGTAGAGTTTAGTTATTACTAGTTGGAATTGAATCCAAAAGATGGTAGAGTAAGGAATTACTTTTGTACTCTTGATACGCAATTTGTTTTCTTTCTAAAAAAAACAAACAAACAAATAAGAAAGTTCTGTAGTTACTGCAGATAAAATAGCTTCACCTCAAAAGCATGTGTATGAAATAGTCATTCTTTAGATCTGTAGTAATTTTTTGGTTTTTCACTTTTATTTGACCTTTTGATATAATTGAAGCACACTATTGTGACAATAAGAGAGTGATCTTAACCCGAAACTCAGTGACATAGAAAATGAATATTTTCTTACAATACTAAGATGAAATAATTTAGTATGTTATTTATAAAAAAAAAAAGAGAGAGAGAGAGAGAGAAAAGCGAGGCAATACTTCGATGCCTTTATATATGCTGAGTAACTTGGAATCTGCAACACAAATATGGATTTTTACGTAAAAAGGCGTATCCAAGGTATGAGCATGCAAAGCATACTAGTGTAAATGTTTCACTAAGTAACTGGAGTCTGTATCACAAATATAGATTTTCACGTAAAAAAGTAATTCATATCCTAGGACCAGCCGCAAAATAAAAAATATATATATATATATAATGTTGAGCTCGTAGTCTACTTCGCTAAAACCAGTTGCTAAAGCTAAGGGTTTAAGTCATTCAAGTTATTCATCTACACATAAATTGCAAGAAATTTAGTAAGGTCGTTAACCCATTGATTAATATTCAGATATTTATGATGATTATTTTGTCACATGTTAATGATTATGAGCTGTTGATTCTAAAGTTGGTTCGGAGTTTATTTTGCTCGAGGACAAGCAAAATCTTAAGTTTAGGGGTGTGATAACTCTATTTTTATAGAGTTATTTTATCTATTTAAACTTGAATTTTAACTTAAATCTTGTTGATTTTTTTATTATTAAATAAATTATTACATATTTTTGTATTTTTCATTTTAGGATAAAACTGATAGAAAATCGCATGTGGACCTCACCAAATGTAACTATTTACGATGAGATCATCGCTGTAAAATTGAATCTTATTTGAATCAGCTCATTGTTTCAAATATTTTAAAAAGAATAACTCGAATTAAGGTCGCTCAAAGAAGTTATCGCATTTTAGAGATCGAGTATTCTAAAGATAAATATTATATCATGCTTATGTAAGCGTGTATGTCATTAATGATTTATGATGTAAGCAATGATATAATATGTCATTATAATATAAGTAATGATATATGATGTAAGCGATAATGCAGAAGGGTGTATTGAGAAAATTAGAAAGCTTAATGGATGATGATGTAGGCGATGATGTAAATGTGAGTGAACTTTGCCTATAAATAGGCATTAGAATCATCATTTAAATGACACAATATTGAGGAGAGAAAGAACATGAGATATTAGAGAGAGAGAGAGAGAGAGCTTAGAGAGGAGAAGCAAAGTAAAAGATGAAACTCTACGGCGAAACTTCAAACTACTAAGTTTTTCCAATCTTTTATTATGTTTTATTATTTAATATTTGTTGTGTTTTATTTTATTATGAAGTAGATTTATTTTTCTAGGGTTATGAAGTAGCTTAACTTTGATGTTCCAACCCTTTGTTTAATTTAATTATGTATTTTTTTATCTTGGTTGATGCGTTCAATATTACTCTTAATGCTTCTAAATAATTTATCACTATTTAGTTGAATTGTTAATCATAATGATAACAGAAGCTAATTTATGTGTCTTAATTCATTATATTGAATGCTATAAATTACATGTAAGATAGGAATATACCTGCATGGTTTATGTAGTTCTTAAAAAAGATCCATAAATATTAATGAATCTTTTAATGTTTTAACTTTGCATGTGAACATAGCAGTTAAACTTTATAGGATATTTTCCTTAGACCTCGGGAAGGGCTATGTGAATAATTTAGGAATACTCAACTAGCAACCAAATTATTAATTCTTGTTAAAAAGAACAAAGGAGAGGAACTAATTAGTTAAGGTGAAATCATAACCTTAGAGTTTTTAGCTTATTAATTTAATCTCTTTTATTTTATTTTCATTTACTTTTAATTTTCTACCAATCAATCTTCATTTATCAAATAAAATTAAGGTCATTTCAAGTATTGGTAATTAGTTTACAACAATCCTCGTGGGACAATACTTATTTCATCACTTTATTACTTGTTCGACTCATACACTTGCAATTTTGCACAACAGAAATAATCAGATTTATCCTATTGCTTTTAGAGTGAGAGACTCTGAAAATGACACATTTTAGGAGTAGTTCTTAATCAAAATACGAGATACATTTGGACCAGTGACCGATTTAGTGTTTGTTTTTGACAGACATGATAGCATCATTAATGATATTTGGATAGTGTTTCCCGATTCATACTATATTTACTATTCGTACCATATTAAAGGAAACCTCAAATCAAAATACAAGCTGAAGGATTGTAAGAAAGACGTTTTCTTCATGAGCTATTATATTGCTGTAAAGGCATATGTGTTCAGCGACTTTGAGAAACACATGGATAAATTGAGGTCGATACACCCTGATACTATAACTTACTTAGAAAACAATGTTGGCTTTCATAGGTGGGCCAAATGCTATTTTCCTGTCCGAGGTTATGACATAATGACTACAAACATTGCTGAGAGAATGAATGCATTGTTGAAGGATGCACATACTCTTCCAATTGTGGCATTAGCAGATTGGATACGGTCAGTGTTGCAGCATTTCTTTTATGAGAGAAGAGAAAATGCTACAAAATTTGAAATAGACACCCTTACTGAAGTGGCTACGGATCAAATTAAAGAAGAGGATGGTGCATCCTGTACACTTTCAGTGTTTCCCATTTCTCGATTTAAATTTGAAGTCAAAGGCAAATGAGAAGCTATTGTCGTCGATCTAAGTACAATAATATACTAGTATAGGCGCTTTGACTTACAACAATTGTCTTGTGCCCATGCACTAGTTGCTATTCAATTTGTTAAAGGCCGGTATGTTGACTATTGCTTAATGTACTTAAGAATGGCATACTCTTGACAGCATATACTGAGGAGATTCATCCAGTTGGAGACCAGAGTTTTTGGGATATTCCGGTCAAGATCTAATCTATTGTTGTCAAACCACCGATTTGTCGCATACTAGTAGGTCGATCTCGAAATTAATGCATCCCATCCGCAGGAGGAGAGGTCGTCCCAAGAAGATATTCACGGTGCAAACAAATTGGATATAATCGTTCAACATGCAGAAATTCGTTGTATCATTACCAAACTGAGTGATTATTTCTTGTTCTGTGACTATGTTCGAATTTATTAGGTTATACGTTATTTTTATGTAATAGCATTGACTGTACTCATTAAATATTATATTTTATGTAATTGAAATAACGAATTTATGATGTAATGTTTGCTTATATAGTTTATTTGAATTTACTTACATAGTTGTGTATCTACAAATATTTTAATGTTAACCTTTTACAATTTTTTATATTTTGCTTAGCTCTCTAACTAAATTGAAACTGCATGTGGAAAACAATAACAAATTATAAATACTTAATAATATAAACACGATATGTCAAAGTATGCGTCCCTCAAATAAATCAAGTGTCATCTTTATCCTAAAAAACGGACCGTAGGTAGAATCAAAGTCTTATGGTCGTCCTAACATAAGGTACTCTATAAACTTACACACAAAAATCCCACAATCGGCGCTCCCCGGTCTCTGACAGGGGATATTCGTCACTCTAAAATACTTAAAAGACACGTGTATCATGCCATTACGATCTTGCATCATACACCTAACACACGCGCAGTAAGTAAGGTAACAACTCGCATAACGGCTACAACGCCTTACTCATCTTCTGTTTGGAATGGCCTAGCGACACAAAATTATAAACAAATATCATGTGACAGCCAAGTCAACAATGTAAGCAATCCAATAGTCGCCACATACCAAAGTGGGAATGGCGACAAAGTCTACAGCGGTCCATGCTCTTCTGACCCCATCTGCGTTACCTCTAACAAACTTTTCTAGATCGAGTCCAGGTGAAAATTTACCGAACTCAATCGCCCCACTAGTCATTTGATCCCACGCATAAAGTAATTTGGCATGTACAATTAACATGATAGCAAATTCAATGAAAACTCAAAATGAACGTCTATTTTATAAATATCATACATACATAGAAATGTGGCGATGTCACGGTCCATTTCTGGCTCAGTAGATGAGGGCATTCCTACTGTCGGTGCTCAAGCAGATACAAATACTTGTCGATGTGCTATCAAAATGAAAATCATACAATTGTATTCAAAAATTGATGCATTAAAATACGTTAACAACATTTTGGCCACTTACAGCATCCTTTAGCCATGCATCTGGATCAGATATGTCACGAAACCATCACGGTGTCAAGCTCATCGAACATGTCTCGATGCATGCCTTTAGGTCTGCAAGCCATTGTAAATACTCAGAGGCATATAATGCATCTAGATATGGCATCAAAGGATTGATGCAAAGGTTCGATGGGTATTGGGGCAGCATCTTGATAGAAGGGCTTCTATGTCTTCTTTTAATTGGATCAGTGTATGAACTCTGGTTATACGGACCCTTCAGTAATATTTGCCTGAACCGACTCTCCTTAGTATAAGTGGACGTCGGGCTACCTTTTCCACTTGCAATTCACCTTCGACTGTGGCGGATCCTCTCCCTATAAATGTAAAACATATTTTACGTTAGAAATAAATTGTGTTATATAAATGTGCATAAAGTATTACTGCTATAATATAAATAAAGTCAAAGTGGTTACCTGCACGGGTGAGCCCGAGAAACACATATGCGGCTGAGTGTGCCCCGGTGGCTGAGTGGACTGCAACAATGCGGAGCAAAGATCATCAATCATGGTGTCAACCCAACTGAAGTTATTGATACACTGCTGGCTAAAGGCCTGCAACTCTGTAGTCAGCGCATCAACCTTCCCTTCAACTCGTGCGATATAACGGTCATACCGACCTAACTTGTCCATACACTGTGTTTTGAAGTCCTGCAACTTTGTAGTGAGCGCATCAACTTTTACTTCAACCTGTGCGATATAATTATCATATCGGGCCGAGTTATCCATAACCTGCTGACTGAATGCCTGGTACTTTGCAGTCAACCCATCAACTTTTCCTTTAACTGTGCGATACACTGCTGAGTGTATGTCTGCATGTCGGCAGTGATCTTATCAAATCAGTCCATCACAATTCTCCTAAAATCATCATAGTCAAACGAGTGATGCGAATGTCCCAGCGCTGATTGCGTGGATGAGTGATACGCAGACAACATGGGTGAATAACGCACCGACAGGTTCGGAGAGTACTGAGTCAGCAGGGTCGAAGAGTATTGAGTCGGCGGGGCCAGATAATACTAAGTCGGTGGCGAGGCCGAGTATTGAGGTTGCAAGGGTGAAAACTACAACGATACCCCATCTATATAATACAGCTACTGTGGTAGCAGATAATATGTCGACGCACACGAAAACAACATCGATAGGGCAGCCTGCATCAGTTTATACATATATCTCAAACACCAACATAATATATTAAATTGGTAAATATTATATGTAGGTATATCTAAAACCAAACCTAGGGTGCGAATGCCGTAGCTGCATGTGTAAATTTACGCTAGGCTTTGGCTTGGTTGTTTTTATCCTTGAAAATAAAAATCCTTCGTATTGGCCCTATGGCTCAGAGAGCTGAAACAACTATGAGATGTATGAATTACTTATATCGGCTGCCTCCAGCTCCGGAGAAGGGAGTAAACGAATGCGCTAAAATCAGAGGGGAAAAATAATGTTGATTGGTTGTATATGCATTAAATTATTTAAAAATTTTAGGTGAAAATAATTTTACCTGCGAATGTTTCAGCAAGTGTTCACGTACGCGTTACAGATTAATATGACGATTCCTCGTTTGCCAATGCATGATTCGTGAGACATTGTTACTAACTTTTTTAACCAAACTACATGCAAGCTAGACACACACTCATATATCCATACCTACATTGTAATTAATGACAAATAATATAAAAACCAACACGTATAAATGTGAATTGAAAAATAAACTGAAACTATTACTAATAGTTACTTGAAATGCACTAGTCATTCCAGCAATATTGTACTTTCCCCTAAAACTCTTACCCAACTCGGTTAACTCAGCAGCATCTTTTTGGTATTTTATGTATATCTATGTGATAGAATGACGTAATTTGGTGAACGTGTATTGGAAGACAAAAGTTCCTCATGGATACTGATTAAACTGTGGAAGATCCTCTGTCATACCCAATACCCATAAATCAGCCTGAGTATGCCCCCCGACTAATAAAAAAACTCTCAAACATGTAGAAAAGCGACAACCGTATGACATCCAAGTCGGGTATCATATCAAAATCAAGCTGGTGGTAGACCGTCTCAATATCATCCAAAATAATAGGCTAACGATTATTAAAATACTCATGCAACAATCGTGAGCTATTAGGAATAGTCAAAGTAGGATAATCTCCAACCCGCAAGCCAATAATCAACCTAAAATCTGTGTGTGAAAAACTGATTGACTGGTCCCCAATATAAAACCACATATCGTTGCTGCCCTCCACATTAAGTTCGTGCAACAACATGTAATGGATAAAAATAGGATAATAGTGTAAGCCTTCGATAGACAATAGCTGCCCAAAACATGACTTTGTGAATAAATCAATTTCAGTCTCTATTAATTTAAATATGATATGCTCTATCACACTAAAGCGGGATAAATAGGTCCCCTCCGCATGAAAGCACTCGGATGTTGGAATCTTTAATCGAGATTATTCAGTTATTTGTATCTAAATAATTTACAAATTTAAAAATTAAATTATACTAAATACATTTATTTATCTACTTAAATATATTAATTTACAAATTTATATGTAAAACCATTCTGACCGACATATATTTATTTATACATACATACATACATATATATATACATATTTAAAATACACACACATATATATATAAATATACACACACATACATTCATATATACACATATTTTTAAATACATATATATATACACACACGTGTACATATTTATACATGCATAAATACACACACACACAAATACATACATATATATACACAAATATATACAAATATATATACAAATATATATATATATATGTAAGTATAAACTTAATACTAAAATTATCCATCTAAATAAATAAATACTAGCAAATATTCATTTCTAATTTTCCTAAAACAAAATTAAAATTTTAATAATTAACTAACAATTAAATCAAATTATCTTTTTTGGCCGGAATTTTTAGCCAAAAAAGTCTTATTGTCGGAATATCCGCCGAATTTGTAAAGAGGAAGTTAAGAAGAGAGATATTAAAAATAGATGATAGCTAGGATCCGAGCAAATGTTAGTTTATATAAGTAATTTTGTTTACTTTCTGTTTATTTTAATTATTTTATATTAAAATAATATTTAAAAACAAAAAAAATTAACATTTGGGTTGTGCTAGGGTTTGCACCCGAGCACAGCCCGTCGGTGGGTTGTGCTCCGGTGCAGACCCGAGCATAGCCCAAATGGGGCCCCCAACACATTTTCTTTACATTTTTTATTTTATATTATAATTATACTAAAATAAATTTAAATAAAAAATAAAAAAAGTGGGCCCATCTATTTTTTATTTAAATTTATTTTAGTATAATTATAATAAAAAATAAATTTAAAAAAATAAATATTTTTTAAACTTTTTTGTAATTTTTTTACAATTATTTTTTTTAAGAAAAAAATATTTTTAATTGTATGTTCTAAAAACAAATAAAAAAATTAATTATTATTTTTAAATTTTACATATTTATTTAATATTTTGTTAAATTTTTATTTTTATTTCACTTCATTAGCAAAATAATTAAGTTATATATATTTTTTAAATTTAATTAAAAATTTTAAATTATTATTTTAAATTTATTTTCATTTAATTTCTTTATTTTTAAAATTTATATAATAAATATATTATATTTGAAAATATTTTCTTTTTTAAAAAGTTCATAGTAAATAAAATTTATTTTGTGAATTATTATACAAAAAATTATTTTTATATTTATTGACTTTTTTTATTTATTTTATATTCATACTAAAATAAATTTAACAATTTTTTTTTAAAAAAGTAAAAAACAGGTGGGGCCCACCCACCCGAGCACATGTGCTCAGGTTGGTGGGCCCCACCTGTTTTTTCCTTTTTTATATTTTTAAATCAATTAAAATAATAAAGTAAAATTAAAAAAAATAAATATTTTTTAAACTTTTTTTAAAACTTTTTTGTAATTTTTTTACGATTTTTTTTAAAAATAAATATTTTTAATTGTAATCTCAAAAAACAAATATAAAAAATTAATTATTATTTTCAAAATTTACATATTTATTTAATATTTCGTTAAATTTTTATTTTTATTTCACTTCATTAGCTAAATAATTAAGTTATATATTTTTGTTTAAATTTAATTAAAAATTTTAAATTATTATTTTAAATTTATTTTCATTTAATTTCTTTATTTTTAAAATTTACATAATAAATATATTATATGTGAAAGTATTTTCTTTTTTATAAAATTTATATTAAATAAATTTTATTTTGTGAAATATTATTTAATCTGTAAAATAAAAAAATAAAGAAATTAAAATAAAAAAAATAATATATACAAAATGCGGGTACTATAGATTTAGGGTTTGGATATTATAAACTATAGCGCAAGCATTGTAGTGGGGTAACTGTAGCATGTTTTTGGTATCGATGGTAAAATCATCCAAATGGCCTGAAATTAGACCGATTAGTAAAATTGAATTAGGGTTGATCATATCGGTAAATAGAGTGTTTAAAAATGTTATTTTCAAAATTTTTCCTTTCTTTTTGGAATTCAGTTGTATTACTATGTTTTCTGCATTATTTTTTCTTACAACTACAGGGGTTTAAATAGCCTTAATTGGTCACCAACTACCAAAGTTGTGGCCGGCTGATATACTTTGTTATATGCATGTGATTGAATATTTAACATAACTTTCTTTTATTTTGATTCTAATATTATGGAAATAATTATTATAAATTTCTTTTAAATAGACATGGGTTTTCAATATGGAAAGAAATTAGGTGGCAGAAGAAGTGAAAGGCCGAAAAGAAACTTTCCGAAGATCTTCTCATTAAAAGTTCTAATAGAAGCCTACATTTATCTCAACAATCAAATCAAAGAATGATTGTTGGAAGTGACTGTAACACCATCATATTATAAATATCATTAGTATTAAATTTATTTTATAAGAATTTTATTATAGGCAAGACTTATTTAATAATAAAAGCTTATAATAAAATTTTAGTTATTTTATTTAGTATTAAATTTCTCAAAACTACAAGAAAAATCTTAAAGTATATATATATATATATATATATATAATTGTTTGTCTAATAAAACATATGCTTATTTCAAAGGAGATTAGGTTACAAGAAGATTTAGAGATTAAAGATAAGTTTAAGATTTTTTTTTTCTTTTTTTTTATGCTAACAATGATTATTAAGAGTTTAATATGCAATTGTTGTTATGTATATTTCATGAAATATATTACGTAGAATGATTTATAACCTATTTGAGGGTGTTTATACATGAATTTCTTGTAATAATAGATTAACAGTTATTGTTTGTGAAGAATAAATGGAAGAAAGAGAAGTTTTGCAAAGTTGATGTATGACAATATATCAATCTGAAAATTTTGTAAATTCATGTGTAACCAATTTTTTAAAAAACTAACTTATATGATTAAACAAGACATCTACAAGGTCACTATAAATTTTGTTTCATAAAAAAAATATTACGTTTTTAATTTTTAATGATTTTTTGAATCCAACCTTAGGATGTTCAAAAACTTCTCATTTTTACAAAATTTTTGAATGACGAAATTATTTTGGTTAGCCAAGTTATCTTTTAAAAATTATAAAATTTTACACACTGATTTACAATGGTGTCTAATATAACATATTAAAATTTTATGGTCAAATTATTTGTTTTCGAATTGTTATGAATTTTTAAATGAACATGACTCACTGTAAAATTTTGTTTAGTAGAATCTAAAAATCAAATTTTAAAATTTATTTTAAATAGTTATAGTTAGAATTTAGACCCAAAAAATTTATTAATTTACTTTCTATATTTCTATATTATCTTTGCAAAATAATAGGATATTTGGGCATGTATTATATTTTCTAAAAAATCAAAGATTGGGGGTTACTCGGTATATTTTTTGCACTGTTAGGATAAGTGAACAAAACGATAATATGATAAGAAATAGTTTTGTGTAGATTTAAGAGTCAATATTTTTATATGGAATTATATTATAATTACTAAAAATTATGTTATGATTTCATGATTAAAAAAACATCGTTTTTTTATTTTATGATTAAAAAAAATTATTTAAGGTATAAGAAAAATTCTTATACAATATAAGGTTAAATTTGGCAAGTTAAGGAATATTAAGTTGTCAAATAAATCGGATGATTTAAGTGGTACAGTTAAGGTCTAATGAGTTATATTATATTTTGTGAGTATATACGAGATTTATAAATGCTAATATTTGATTATAGGTCAAAGTGTTAAGTTAACTTGATTGTGATTGTCAAGAAGTAAGTATACTAGACTTTTTAAAAAGAATCGCAATAAACATATTTATGTGTTTGATCATGTTTTCAAGAATATTTTTCAATTATATGTTATTAGGAAATTATTGATTTTTACATTTTTATATATTTATGCGATTATTTATGATTATGTGTTATTGTGATTGTTTTTAAGTCAAGTGTATTGACATTAAAGTATAAACATAAGTATTGTGTTTTAAGTGATAATAAAGTGATTTTGTAAAAAAAAGCGTTAATGAAAGTTAAGATTTGTGTGTTAAGGTATCAAACTTCATTACTTGGTTAATAAGTAATTACAAGTTTATAAGTAGTCTTTATGAGTGTGGTAACTAAATAATTACAAGTTTATAAAGAGTCTTTATAAGTATGATCATTCATTCAGGTTTAGTATGTTGATAAGTATTGTTAAATATTTCGTATGATATGGGAAAAACCTTAAGAGATATCTCTAATTTGTTTTCACATTTATGTGATGATGTATTTGTGCATGTGGAAGGACTTACTACTGATTAAGGTGAGAAAATAATTCTTATCTTCAAGTATGAATGTTTATTATTTTTGAAATTATATGTCTCACTTACATTTACCTTATATATGTTATGTCATCGACGAGTAGTATTAGCTCAATTAGTAATAAGTGATAAATGAAATCCTACTAAGTAGTAATTGAACAAAAGTCCTTTTAGTAAATTTTAAAATGAAAATTTTACATTATTTAAGTGCAATGAAACTTTTAAAATGATCATATTTTTATCTCATGCCATATTATGTGTATGTATTGTATATAATATATTTTGTAGATATAAAAAATTGGTTTATTAGTTTCTTAAAATTTAAAACTTCTGCTGTTATTATATTTTATAAATTGTTCAAAAATATTTTTTTGATTAATGAATATTTATGAAGATATATGAGTTTAATTTTAATATTTACGTGTGATTTAAATTTTATAAGTTAAGAAAAATTACTTTATAGCATTTCGAATTTGGTGGCATTTGTGAGAGGGAGGGGACTTGAATCATAAAGAATAAGAGAAACTAGTTACTTTGGAAGTTTAATTGAAACATAATTCAACAACTAATTTTGACTATTAATTTAGTAATATGAAATAACGTAATGACGTAAACTAAATGCTTCCCTTGTGTGTATTCTAATTCTAGATACATGATTTATTATTTATATGATAATGTATGTATTCTAGATACTTGGGAAGAGTGAACAATCTTGAAACTCGAACTTATGGACAAAGTTGAACAAATCACAGGTTAACTCAGTGATCTGACAGAAGAGACGTTCTATAGAGGGATATTTGAACCAGTAATTGTCAAAATAGATGAGAGTGGGAGAGTGACTGCAGATGTTGAATCGGAGACCGAGGTGTCTTTGGTAACCTCGTGTATTTTTGCTCTATTATCGTTCGCTGCCACGATAGTTTTATCAGGCCACTAATAGCCCAACGACCATATTGTATCTTGTCGACCACAACAGTCAAAAGCAAACCTGAGAAATGAAAGCAAAGTACTGTGGTCAGTTTGATTATAACGTGAGATACTGAAAGCTTCAGTTGAGTGAATCTCGTCCGCATAGTTCAAGATTGAACAGTCTAAATACTGTTGAATTTTTTTGTCCCATAATTTGCACCATCATGCTTTCAATGCCATCGTCAGCCAGTAAGTAACATTACGAAGGGGGTGGGCACTGCTGTCACCGACAAATTTTAATGAATTTTGTGTTATTCTCGAGCTCTTGCCTTTATCAAACAGACTTAACACATAGCCCATGGACATGTATAAGTAAGCAAGAAATAGATAAATGAATTCTGCTTTATGGTTCGTTTCACCTCTGTCCACTGTTGATACAACCTTTTGCTTGAGTTTCTTTACAATATATATCATCAAGTTACATTTTGAACATAAGAGATTCAGTCTAGTGTTCACAAGCAATCTTCTTTGGAATTCTTAATGTATAAAATTATTCCAATTTTGCCCCTTCAAACATGAAGTCGACTCTCAGGCTCTTTATTTAAAATACATGAACATGGTGTATATATGTGATACACTCTTTATTCAATTGCTTCTTTCCTAAGAGCAAATAATTGATCAATATAAAATCATTGTAATAGTTAACATTGTTATTATAGACTTGCATAGATAGTACCTTAAAGATAATCTTTTAGGCCATGAACAAAAAGAGAAGCAAAAGCCTCCATTTGTTGCTTTTCCAAAACAACACCAACCTCCGCACCACCTTCTCCATATCTACTCTCAGATAAAGATATAGCTGCCGTTCTCTCTATAGACACAATTTCCACCTACTTCAGCTTTCCCCACCCGAAATCTGACCAGTAAACATTAAAACGGGTCGACCTGGCTAGCGAAGTAGATTGTGCTCCTTGGTTTATCAATTCCATTAAGTTTCCAACCTTCTCGTCTGATCCTTCTACGATATCCCTATTTATGTCTTTGATCAAATCACTTAGCATCTCTGCAACAAAAGCAACCCCATTTTCCTCCATTAATTCACTTGTTTTTGCAGCATCACAGCATCCCAACACAGTTACCAAAATAATTATCCGGAATTGGAGGATCCAAACGGCTCCTATAATCTGCAGTGAATCCAACGAAAAAATCTCTACTACCTTCATCTCGTTTGGATTTAACCAAGCAAACGGTAATATAAGCTAGCTAATGTAAACACAAAAGTTGATAAGTGAAGTTGTTTTGATTGTTTCACTTCAGTTTCATTAACCTTCTCAGTTAAAGACAATACCTTATCTCTGAGTTTCTTAATATCTTCACGGCTCAACTCAAATGTCGCTCGTACCAATTTGTTCGCATCCACAAAACTTGGCATAACCTTCAAGCTTCGTTTGTTGGGACTCGAATCTGACTCGGTAAAAGCCAGCTACCTATTGAGGTGCACCATGAAAAGACCTTTCAGATCATTGATGACAAACCGGTCAAAAATTGGGCTTAGCTCTGGTAACAAAGAAGGGTTTTCTTCTTTACCTAGTTGTTTGCATAAATAAGCCCAAGATTTTATAAACATTGTTGAACTTTTCCCATCAAGAACTGCATGGTGACATGAAATACCAATAGAAAATCCTTCGTTAGGGAACAACGTTATTTGGACAGCGATTACCTCTGTCTTAATTTCAGATATCGGCAACAGGGGTATCAGAGGATGCAACACAACAGCTTGACGAATTCCATTGCCGGAGAGGAAACTGAAGTCAACTTCAGACTCAGTAACTGTGACCGAAACACCATCGTTTAGGAAGTAGTAGATAGCTGGTTTTTGTGCATCTTCAGGCCACATGATGTTGCCGGCGAGAGGGAGATAACGAAGGAGAGTGAGTGAGAGAGAGTGCTTGAGCTTGGGAAGGATTTCTAAGTTCAAGAAATCAGAAGTTAACGTAGTAATCTAATAGAAGAAGAGGCGTTCAACAGGAGCAAACTTTAACTAGAAAGCGTCAAAATAAGTGAGGGGAAGAGTAAAGGCCGTCGTTGAGCCGGAGGAGGGCGGAGGACTTTGGTAACCTCATGTAACTTTACACCGTTATTTTCGCAGCCATGTTAGAGATAACGAGAGAGAATTTGAGAGGGAAACTAAAGCTCTCTATTCTAGAACACTTTTATAATATGATACATTTTGTGCAAGATGAGACTATATCAAAAACTGAAGAAAAATGAGTCGTCTTATTTGACAATATCTAAAATTGACAACAATTTATCAAACGAGTATATAAATTACATAGTACGTTTATTTTATTTGAAATTCTTTTATATTATTATATGAAATATTAAAAATATATATTAATTGTAAATGTTAGTATACTCAACTGATAAAATTTAAATATATTTTGATATACGTTTTCAGTTTCATCACTGTGTTGGAGAGCCCATAATGATGGAAACCAGGCCAGGTCCATCCATGTACATAAATGGCCTGATGTTAACTAGGAAAAAGTATTAACACTTCATTGAGGTAGAAATGGGCCTTGGGAACAAATTCAGTCATCCATGTTTCTTCACACAAAGCCGATGAGAGTCAGCAGAGTAAGGTAAAACTTGTCTCACCCGTGGGATCATCTGGGTCATTATTATGGGCGCGGATTCTTTCTTGTCTGAATTATCGCCATACAATCTTACTCTTTAGATCTGTTTATATGTCTTATAAAAACTACTTAAAAGCAATCTGAATTATCGCGCATGTGACCACCTAATCTTAGCACTATATATAATCAAACCATATAATAAAGTATAGTTTTACTTAATTCCATTATAAGACGTCTAAGTTTTCGTCTATATAACAGTACAAGCTAAAAGCAAAAACATATGGCATAGGATTCTTTTTTTAATGAATGAAAGGATATAAAGTCAAAGATTTTGTAGACCAGAAGCAAACAACGAAGAGAAAATCTCCAATTCATGGCGGCTCAAAACGACGCCGATTTCAACACCATTTCCGTTTACGCTCTCCGCAAGCAATTGCTTCAGTTCTGTCTGTCGAAACAATCTCCACTTTCTTCGCCCTTCCCCACCCAAAATTAACTCTGTAAACGTCGAACCTGATTGATCCGGCAATACCCATCAATTGAGCTCCCGGTTCCATTTCCCACAATTTTATTAGCCTCTTCTCCGCTCCTTCATAAAGCTCGTTCTCGTCAATTTCTTTTATTATGTCACTGATTTTCTTTGCAACAACGGCGACCCCATTTTCCTCCATAGCATCACTTGCTTTCACACTTGCTTTATGAACAAAAACACAGTTGCCGAAATAGTTTGACTGGAGTAGAGGATCAAACCGGCTTCTGTAATCCGCCGGGAAAACAAAGTGAACGTTTCTGTTACTTTCTCCTGCTTTGGCTTTCACCATGCGGACTACTAGGTAA
The DNA here is from genome assembly GCA_035584115.1 of Cedrela odorata. Classification (NCBI taxonomy): domain Eukaryota; kingdom Viridiplantae; phylum Streptophyta; class Magnoliopsida; order Sapindales; family Meliaceae; genus Cedrela; species Cedrela odorata. The sequence continues at coordinate 1,939,023 of JAXCLQ010000015.1, forward strand.
GCATATGTAACCACAAATGTGGATAATCGAATTTGGTTTTTAGGGTTCATCTATTCATCTCCGTCTACCTTATTAATTATGGATAACACCTTTTGCTTGAGTTTCTTCACGTCCTCAAAAGTCAATTTAAAACTAGCTCGAACCGAATTAGAGTTTACTCCAATATTTTGGATCACCATCAAGCTTGGTTTGTTACGACCTGACTTGACAAAATTTGACCAGTTTTTTAAGTATACTTTATCGAGGCCGACCAGGTCTTTAATGAGTTGGGCCCAATTTGTGGATAATGCAAAAATTTTAAAAAATAATTATTATCTCTTAATAGTTGATTTTACAATTTTTTTTATTGCTTTGCGTTAAAAAATGGCATCAAAAATTTTTTATATATAAAATATTAATTGATAATTAAAATTATTTTAATTAATAATTTGTACGAGAAAGAGAGTACTTGAGCTTGGGGAGGATGACTGAGTTCAAGAAATTAAAGGTTAACTCAGTGATTTGATGGGAGAAGAGACGTTGTACAGGAAGAAACTTGAGCTAGTGTGTGTCAAACAAGGTTAGAGGCAAAGAAAAATCGACCGTTGAATTGGATAAGGGAGTGATTCCGATAACTTCATGTATTTTAACTCTGTTATCAATGGTTGTTGCCGTGACGATAGAGATGACAGAGAAGAAATTAAGAAGCAAGCCAATTAAAAATCAACCCTAGATGTAATACTCTTGTGGAGTGCTTTGCTTTTCTAATGCATAACATTACTATTATCTTCTTTTATTTTTATGTATTTAAATAGGCATTTTTGTCTCTCTGTGTTTTGTCTTTGCATATGAATCAGTGGTTCCAAGATTCCATCAACTTTACACTTGGAAATTCCGATGGATTGGGTTCATGCAGAAGATAGGAGTTCCATCAACTTTATATTTTTTATTTATTCATTATCACCTCATAAATTTCTTATTTATCAATAATGAAATAGTTCCACTACATCATTATAATACGATAACGTAGTAGAATTGTGCTATTTAACATTTTTCCCTATTCGAAATTACCTTACAAAATGGATGTTGGAATTTAATAAATTTATCTTAGCCATTTTTTAGCCTTCTAGGATTGGGTTTGAACGGATCAAGGATCTTAGCCATTTTTTATGAGTGTAAATTTAAAATTTTCATCTTATTTAAGGATAAAAAAACTTCTGTAAGAACAATATGAAAGTATTTAAGTATGCTAAGATTTATTATTTAAAATTTTGATTTTAATTTTACAATTCACTCTTTTTAGTAATTAGATTATCAATTTGATAATTTTGAACAAAATTCATTTTATCACAATATTTCAATTATGTTAACTTTTCTTACTTTTCAAATCGGGTAAATAAATTGAAACATTTCATTGCAAATAATTTTTATATTTGTGAACCGGTCCCAAATCTTAATTTTTATATAATACGACTAAATGATTGAATTAATTTAAAAATAAATTATTTATGTAATTCATATTTGTAATTAAATAATCAAAATTTAAATTAATTTTGTCATCAAATTGTAATTTATATTCTCATATATTGATTAAAACTATTGAGGAATTTAATTTAATTTCCTCCAATAAATCACGTTTAAATTCTATAGAAAAAGAAGTATTTCAACCATTAAAACTCTATTAAGTATTTCAAACATTAAAACTCTATTGGCTATGTAAATATAACAAAAACTCCCACCTTTTATGTCATGACATGAGTTTATTAAATTCTATACCAAACTATTCTTATGATCCCAATATGACTTTGGTATAAATTCAAACTACGTTTAAAATGATTGAAATGATAAATATGTGAATACAAAAATGTTCAGCTAGATCCTCAGTTTTTTTTTTAATCTGTATATATACATACATATACATATATACATACATATACATATATATATATATATATACACACACACACCGCTGAAAATGCAATGGATCATATAATTATGAGAGAACTGATCATCCAACATCCAATCTAAATCCATGGATGAGATTTTAATAATAAAGAAGGTAAAACTAATATAAACATTTATGAGATTTGAAGTATATTAAATAATCTTTATTGAATCGATCAAAGTATCTAATAAGTTTGAATGATTATGATTATAAGAGGACTGATCATCCATCATTCAAGCTAGATCCAAAGATTAGATTCTGAAGAAGGTAAACTAATATTAAATTTTATAATATTTGAAGTAAATTATACGATCGCCCTGAAACGATAAAAAAATCTAATAAACTTGTACGATCGATCGAAAACTTGAGTTCGCAAATGGATAACTGGAGAAAAAAAAGAAGCAGAAACTACATGCAGAAGCTTGAACGATCGATCAATCGATCAAAAACTTGAGTATGCAAATGGGTAACTGGGGAAAAAAAGCAGCAGCAGAAGCTACATGCAGAAGCACTATCAGCTTGAACGATCGATCGATCGATCAAAAACTTGAGTACGCAAATGTAACTGGAGAAAGAAAAAAAGCAGAAACTACATGCAGAAGCTCTTTCTTCTTGAGTTAATCATATAAATTACCTCAACACTGGCCATTTGGAAAGCAAAGAAATGGAACAAACAGAAGCTAATGGTAATGTTATGCATTAGAAAATTAGATTAAAAGAAATATCTGTTCGTCTTGATTATGAACTATTTGAATTGGTCCATCGATATTGAGATTTTTCCATAAACAAATACTTAGCTGCAAGACAAAATGCACCAAATATTACGGGAATTATCATTCGTCTGAATTATCTAAGAGAAGCGACGTCAGAGTTTAATGTGCAACTGCGGCCTGCAAGGGTTCGGTTTGAAAGATTCAAGGTTCTTAGCCGTTTTTTATGCATATAGTTAAACTAACGAAAATACTGGATTGTGAAATATGAATTTTTATTTCATTGCTTTGCAAATACAGAGGATGAATTGGAGACCAAGAAAACTAAGCACATAATCTAGTAACAAAAATGAATTGATCATAGCCTTTAGATTAAATTCCGTTACAAAAGAGAATAATGAAGAGAATGATGTGTGCAATAGTTGTTTCTGCAAAGCTGTATACTTGATTCTACCTACACTTGTAACAAAAATAAAATGATTATAGCCTTTAGATTAAATTCTATTACAAAAGAGAATAATTAAGAGAATGATGCGTGCAGTAGCTGTTTCTGCAGAACTGTATGCTTGATTCTGCACCTAACTTCTTTGTTGTTTCCTCAATTGTTTTTCTGCTTAAATATGAGCTGTCATTCAGGCCACACATGAATACCATCTCAGCTTGATCTTCTTCTTCTTTCTCTGCTTCAACACATATAACTTGTACAATTTTTTATTTAGAATTTGATGTGGTAGATAATATGTAGTGCGAATGATAGGAATATTGTCATGCTACGTTTAAATTTTGACACTGAGATTGCCTTTTTATTTATTTATTGAAATTTGAATTAATATGAACATTATTAAATGTCTAAATTTGAGTTTGAGTAATATGTTTATTTTTTAAAAATTAAAATATAAATATAAATATTAAATTATTCATTTTTTAAATAAAAAATTTCATATTTATACTTTAAAATTTTAAATGTTCAAGCAAATAAAATATTTTGAAAAATATATATAAATAGAATAATTTTACCCATACACATAAGAAAAATTATATTTGTTTATGTAAATATACATGAGCAAACCATCATGAAGAGAAAAAAACCAAAGACAAAATGCAATGCTGCCAAATCTCCCATTTATGGTTTTAGGCCATCAACAAAAACAGAAGCAAAAACTTCCATGTGCTGCTTCTCCAAAACCACACCAATCTCAACGCAGCCACCTCCATCTCTACTCTCCGCCGGAGAGATGGCGCCTGTGTAATCTATTGACAGAATCTCCACCTTCCTCGGCTTTCCCCACCCGAAATCCGGTCCGTAAACGTCGAGCCGGATGGATCCGGCAACCCCAAGACCTTGTGCTCCTTCTGCTCCTTGCACTGATTTCATCATTGACATTAAATTCACA
>JAXCLQ010000015.1:1947447-1976965 GCA_035584115.1 Cedrela odorata
ATGAGTCATGAATCTTCTAATGTGGAAAAATTTTGCATTGAAATCTATTTTCTAAATTATTAACTATCATGTCTATTTTTTATTTAATTATTAAAAAATTAACACCCAGTTAATAAATATTTAATAAAAAAATCATGCACGGAAAATACTTAACATTCTCTTACTAAATTAGATTTTCAATTGACTAATTATCATTATATAATTGATCATTAATAGATAAAATAAAAGAAAAAATATTGATCATATATGGACATTCAAATCATTAAGAGAAGATACTAGTTATTTCAATTAATTATTAAAAAAATTAAAACATATAATTGACGAAAATTTATTCAAAATAATATGTATTATATTATAAATATGAGACACAATTCTGTAGATGATGCGACATTATTTGAAATATTGGTATTAAGAAAGCTGTAATATTTGAACATATTGAATCAAGATTGTCCAAGTCATGCATGCAAGTCATCTGAATATTGATCTTATAGTTTATTAATTTCTTCCATTTTGGTCTTAACTCCAAACTTAGCAAAGCTTCAAGAGTGCTGAATGCCCTTTGGTTATTGCCTCCAGTAATTCACAAGACCAACATGCATGCATGATCTCCCAAAAATTAATTCACACTAGTGGTGGAATATATTAGGACAATTTTTATTTTGCCACGCCTATTGGCCATTGTTCTGTTTTCTATATAAATTGTTTTTCATTCTATTAAAATTGTTCATTCTAGTGACTGAAATTACTAATCCATTCTTTGATTTATAATTTTCTATGAAATGGTTATTTCGCTGATTAATTTTTGTTTATTGTAATATGTTGATCCTTTTATTGGTGGGATTGGATTCCCTTCATAGACATTTATTTATGAATATTGAATAACTCTTATTTGCCATGTATTTATCAATTTTCATTTTGATTTGTGGCATTCAATAACTATCATTTGTATCCTTATCTTTTATTATTATTATTTTAATAAAATTACTATTATCCTCTAAAAGAAATATTATATATTTAATAGAGTTTATAACAATTTTTCCCACGAAGAACTGCACGATGAGATGAAATACCAATGGTAAAGCCTTCGTTTGAAAACAATGTTATTTGGATAGCGATTGCCTCTGCTTTATCGTCCGTTATCGACGAACGGAATTCCACAGCGTCATGAATTCCATTGCCATTAGATTCATCAACCGTAAATGCAACGCCATCATTTGGGAAGAAGTAGATAGCTGGTTTTGAGGCATCTGAAGGCAACATGAGATAATGAAGGAGAGTGAGTGAAATAAGGTACTTGAGCTTGGGTAGGATTTTTGAGTTAAAGAAATCAGAGGTTAAGTCAGTTATCTGATTATCTGATAGAAGAAGAGACTTTTCACTGGATGAGAGTTGAACCAGAATGTGTCGAAATATGTTAAGAGGAAGAGAAATACTCAGTGGTTGAGTCGGAGAAGGGAGTGATTTTGGTGACCTCGTGTGCTTTTACTCAGTTATTAATGGTTGCTGCCATGATGTATATATGTATGCATGTAATACTCTACTGCGTATAGCATTTCATATACTTGAATTCCCTCTCTTTTATCATGAATTTAATCATTGTGAAAACTCAGATTAGGTTCACATTTTCTTATTTTTTAAAGCCTGTATTATTCTTAATGCTTTTGATTATGACTTATACATAGAGCTATTCCATTTTATAGTTATTTTAATTTTTAAAATTCTATTGTATTTTTAAATATAACACACAATTTGATAAATATAATACAAAAATTTGAACTGGTAATAAAAATTTTAAAAAGAAATTATATGATATAACTAATTATATCATAACTTTGTTTTCGAATCAATTACAGTGCCGATGAAGTTAACTCTACGGTAGTGATCGAAACATCTCTATTATATTTCTTTACTCATATAATAATTTCATCCATGCATTTTGTTATTTCATTTACCTAATGAGTAATAATTAGCAATATTCATATAATTTATTCAAAATTTTATTTATAAATTGGTGTGGTGGATAATTTGTAGTGTGAAGGATAGTGATATTGATATGATATGGTAGTAATTGACATAGTAAGTTAATATCCAAGACCTAATATGAGTTGAAAGCTTTGTATTCACTGGTTTGCTGATTGTGACCGGGCTCGTTGATGTGACTTATTTTTCTTTATAAATGATTCTTATACATGTCTTCAGTAATAGGAGAATCAAAATTTGATAAGTTTAGAAAGGAAATTTTGTAAGGTGAATTTATAATATTATCGTATCAATTTACATTGCTGCCCAACTTAGTCCTAGCAACATTTTAGATAGTCCTGGAGATATAAAGATGCACAAACAAAGTTAATGCACATATTTGACAACGAGGTTGACAAAGAAAGCTTAATCAAAGCTGGCTCCAAAATCGCTTCTTTTATTAACTTTTGTGCTATGTTATCCATTAATGTGGCATGTGGTAGTTTGTAAGAGTTTGCAATATAAAATAATGTTTAGTGTCATAGAAAAAATTTGCAATATGCTTCTTTTAATGGCAACATATGTGGCACGTAGTACTATATTTCAAATTTTAATAAATTTATAATATAATACATTTTGGACGAAAAGAGACTATAAAAGAATTTGAATTGTCTTGTTTGATAATATTTAAATTTTGTAATAATTTATTAAATATGTATATAAATAATGCAGTATATATATATTTTTTGAAGCTTGTTTATATTATTATATGAAATACTAAAAATATATGTTAATTGTGAATGTTAATTAATAAAATTTATTAGAATATTGAAGTGGTAATTCGCTTTTTCAAGTGTTTAGTTTGATCAATGGGTTACAGAGCCCATATGATGGAAACCAGGCTAGGCCCATCCATGTATATCAATGGCCTCATTTTAAATGGGAAAAAATAATTAAGACTTCATTGAGGAATAAATGGGCCCTGGTAACAAATTCAGTGATTCGGGTGGGAGAGCAGAGGAAGATACAAAATATCACACTAATGGGATCCGGGTGATTTTTTTCGAATCATGTGATTTGGTTTATTTTTTTTAATTAGATTTTGACACGTGGCTTTATTAAAATGTAATAGTTAAGATTAAAAGTTAATTTTTAATTTTTATTGTTATAAAATATAAAATTAATTAATAAATTTTATTAAAATATAATATACAAAATAAGACATGAAATGTATATCGATAAAAGATACTATTTATTATTAATTATATAATGTGTCACTAAATTTTTAAAAAGAAAATTAGAAAAGAATAGGAAAAAATCATAATCTCATTTTTATTTTTTTCAAATTCAATTAAGAAAATGCATATAATACCAAAAGATTTATGTATAGCATCGAAAGTTCACAGTTCTTAGTATTCTAACGCATTTTGTCTAAGTTTTGTACATCTCTATCGTAGGTGATGATACTACTAGAAATAAAATTTTTAACAAACAAGATGACTTTGAAGGCTTTTATCTGTCTGTCTATCAATCTAATTTTTTTTTTTTTTCAAATTGTGTTTTCTTCTTTAAATATCATTATATAAATATAAACTAAGCCGACCATTTTGATTAACAACAATCACAATGATTGTAATTTTGAAGACTGATTAATATCTATCTATCAATCAATCTGTTTTTAAAATTAAATTATAATACGATACGTAGAATTTCACATCATTAAAATTTCAATTCACTTGTAAATCTTAATCACAACTGCAAACCTAAGTAGCATCAGTACAAATCACCAACTACTTTTAAGTTAAAAATGTTATAGTTAAGCATCTTCAACCTAAAAAAACAATTGAATCCTTGTTAAAAAACCTTCAACAATTCGATATGTTCATGATTTATCGGCTGCATGGTGAAAATATTAATTCAATATCTAAGAGAGAAAATAATGCATGCACGCGAATTTGAGAAGCATTTTGTACTAGATATGATATCGATTAAAGTAATTTATATGATTACTTTTGTCTTTAGCTGCATATACTAGTGATATACAAATTCGGTCCCATGGGCAAATTCAAGAGCCTTGCTATTACTATATATGTCTGAACCTTTTCATATTCGTTCACTGCTTTGGCACTCACGTATGTGCATCCATTTTGTTATGTCTGCTCCTTTCCTTAATCGTTTTTCACTGTACTCTCAGTTGGATTCAACGATTTGATATTGCAGCTAAATAACGTGCATGCTTTATGTATCAAAAGGAAAAGGATAGATGAGTTGCACTGTTATACTATATAGAATGGTGTTTTGAATTGAAGCAAGGATTTGGGAAGTGAATTTTTCTTGAACAATGTTAAAATTACATCAATTGCAGCAGTAACTCCTGCTGCACAAAAATTGTGCTGTCGCTTGATAAAATTTATTGTTTCTGATCACTGAATTATGGCTCAAACTTGCATCTGATGGCCTGGCTGCTTACTATCACCATCACTCTAAATATGGCCACTATCTCTATCATCAATATCATCATAAAAAAAAAAATTAATGGCAGTGGCAGAAAGAGAGAGAGAGAGAGAGAGAGAGAGAGAGAGAGGAGCTTTTTCCTTGTTGCTGGACTGGTGATGGGTAGAAGAAGCAACCCATGTGGTTCTTGAATTTGTCTTATTTTTGTATGCATTGTTTCAGAGTTTTCTTTCTTTGCCTCGTGTGCATCGCTTTAAATATTATTTTTCTTTTTCTTCTGGGGATTGCTGTTTTTCTTCGGTTGCTGCAGTTCCATGTGCGTTAATATTAGCCCATGAAAGAGGGCAGAGAGTAAAACCCTAGAAACAAGATCAAAGGGTAAAAAGCAAAGTGATCAGAGAAAAAAAAAACAATTAATGCTTGCTGTGAATTGTGCCATAAATGGCAGAAAAAGCAAACTGCACATCCTCCCTGCGATGAAAAAATAATAATCCATCCATACATAACTATTTAAATATGTATACGAATATATATAGTAATATTCGCATAGCAAAGCTAGACCTATTTGTGTTTTCCAGTGTCCTCTTCCTTGTAATTGAGAGAGAGAGAGAGAGAGAGGACTGTTTCTATGAACTTACTTCTAAATAATTTCTCCGCAAACTCTTCAAGAACCTTGGGAGACTCGGAGAAGAAAAACTCGTGCAAATTTTTTGATATTTAAGTTTAGAATTTGTCTCTTTTTAGAGGGATTTTTGTATGAAATGACCAAGCAGTTATTAGCTTTAAGTGTTTTCTCGTTAGGCAGCAGTGTGAGGGCATACCAAACCAGTGTTAGTGCAATATTATAATCATAGCGATTACAGGCATTTCTTCATTCAGTTCGGTTTGTATCAAATTAAGCGGTTCGATTTTAAAAAATAAAAACGGAATTACAATATTAATTTTACAAAAATTCTACTTTATCGATTTCGGTCTAAATTAAAAAAATAATTTTTACATTTAAATATATAGAATATACTTGAATAGTAATATTATAATATGATAATTATTTAAAAGTGATTGTCTTAATTCATGAGACAAAATTTTATAATTTTTATGAATTTAGTTCAATTTTTAATTTTAAGTTCGAACTGAAAATTAAACTAAAACTAAACTATATATGTTACAGAGATAATTAAATTCATTTAACCTGGTTTTATTCATTAATTTTTTACCTATCCATAATGGAGATTGTTTTTTATTTAAACTTTTATAACAAGAAAATAAATTAAGTACCTCTCCACCCGGTGTGAGCCGGGATTAAACCCCGGACTTCTTGTATTGTCCAAGAGATTTTACCAGTTATATCTTGATAAACTTATATATATATATATATATATTATAATTTTGATATTTTCTCTGGTAAAATTTTTCTTCTCAAGAAATGAATAGGTTTTTATAGCTAAATATTTGAGAAGTGTCCAATGTTTTTCTAATTTTTAGATAGCTCTTAATCTTTTCTTTAAGATATCTTCATTTGTTAATTAATAAAATAACTCTAGATGGGTTCTCTGCTCTTGGACATGCATTAAAAAACATAAAAAAAAAAAAAAAGAAACAAGTTCGTATATACATTATACATCACTATAAATTTTGAATTTTGAATCTCTAAAGCTTAATTTTTTTGAGCGTATCAGAAGTACTTAATTAAATTGGTTTTAATTTGAATATTCCCTTCAGTTGCTAGTTTGTTAGTAATAAATGTTCTTAATTTCAATCATTATAAGGAATCATTTGGACAATTTTTCTCCATATGGGAATTTTGAAAAGTACAAACCTATTAATTGAAATTCTGCTTCAAATGGTTAGTATGGCATAAGGCATATTGGTCTTATACGTAACACAAAAGGTCAACAATTCATTGATAATTCCTTGAATCTCACAAATCAGTCATGTAAGGTAAAGAAGATGTAGCTTTCAGGCAGCAAATATTAGCTAGTTCTTAGTGTTGGCAATTATTCAAGGGCTTGCCACATACATTTATTTCGTAAATAAGAAAATTCCTATATATGCTTCATCAGCAAATGCAAATTTGAAACTTCTTTAAAATCATAGACATTTACTTGATTCTTTTAATACAAAATTGCTAATCGCTTTAGCATTTGGTGCATTCTGGAACAATTAATGGACATTCACTATGTCAAACGATCAAAGGGTATAATATTTGTCCGTGAGTCGAGAAATCAAAATTTTCATTTTTTTAAACCTCTTTCTTTATTTTGTTTTGTTTTACTTGTTAAATGTATATTTATTTTACAAAGACAATATTCTTTTGCCACATAAATTGTGGGTTCCAAGACCCTCTCTTAAGCAAGGATTTTTTTTTTATTTTTTTTAATGTGAATTTGAGATTGAAGTTGGAACAAAATAGTGTGGATTTTGCAGTGGGCAGTTTTGATGACAAAGCATATAAAAAATAACCATGAAAACGAAAGAAAAAAAAATGGATCGATTTGAATGGTAAGTTGCTGGGAAGTACTGAAAATTAGGGTGGGGGAGATTAATAGTAGAGCGAGGAAAGAGAGGGTGGGTAAATAAACCTGTATCTGGAATCTGTGGACCATTTTATTTGGCAATAATGGTAGCTGCTGTATTGCTTTGGATCAGTCAATCAGAATGGTCTGGCCTGGTCTGGTGAGTGAACCTTTCTATTGTTTCCTCTAGAGATGCCCACCACAATATCTACTGCTTCTCTTTTAGACTTTTGTTTATAGAGAGAGAGAGATAGATAACAAAACCCTAAAAGCTTCTCTCCCATCTCTTTCTTTCTGCAAACAACCAGTGAATGAATTAGCCCTCTTTCTCTCTCTCTGTTTTTTTTTGGGATGAGTAGGGTCGAAGTAATTGAAGAAGCATCAGTTAAAAGTTAAAACAGAGAAGAAACGCCTTCTGAATACTTTGACAACTACTTTTCCTTCTCTTCTAGTTACTTTCAGACACAACTTGTGTTACGTTTAGGCTTTTTCTTAGCTTTTATAATATTATTTTCTCTTAAAAAAATAATAATAAAAAAATCTACATGACAACAATTTGAAAAAGATCTTTCAATCCGTCTTCAATTTTGTCACCCAAAATGAAATAAAAATAAACTTTTCTTCGATCTCTTGTTTGCCACTAGAAGAGGTGGGTTTCAAGAGACTGTGCCATTATTATGTTACTTCAAGGGCTTAAGAAACTGCTGCGTTTTGTGTCTGCTTACTGTAAAATGCAAATTTTCAAAGTGGAGCTCATAATAAAGGCTGGATCAGAAAAACCCATTTTAATTTTTTTTTTTTTTTTTCCTGTTCTATCTTCATATATATTTTACTCTTTTTGGTTTGAAAGTCAATTCTACAGTCCCGGTAGTTTGAAAACAAAATCTCTTGCCCCACCCTTTCTGTTGTTGCCTAGATTTTAGTGTCAGGATTTTATTGGATATATTCAACAGAAACCCAACTAGAAAATAAATTAGGAAGAAACGTATCTCTCTCTAATGGAGGTTTTCAGTTGATATTTAAGCAAATAGAGACGTATTATAAGCAAAAGCTAGGGTTTTTGAAACTGGGATGCAAGTCCTTTGAGATGACTCAAGTCCTAATCATTGAAGAAGGCGAAATCCATGTTAGATTTGGAGATCTTTTTAGAAGATCGATGAGCAAGAAGAAGAAGTAAACTTCCGCACGTCTCTATATTTTCCTCAATAATTGTTCTTAAATGTACATCATTCAAAGAATTGTATATAAATTATGTTGCAATATTTGACGATTGTCAGGCTTTAGCTAGCTTCAACACAAACTTCAACTTGCTCCTTGCATATCTCTCCGAAGGAAAAGGCGTGTGGTCCTCTTTTTTGTTATTTATTTATTTTTATACACTCGGTGGATGTTTTAAAAGAAACGTATATATGTTGGTCCCTCACTTAGCCTATTTCTGAAGTTGCTATCAAGATGACAATGCTCTTACAGTATACACCACAACTTTTTAAGCCTACGAATGGACTTACATCCCAGTAGATTTCTCTTTTGTCTTCTAAATCTTCTCTTCCATGTGGGTTCTCATTCAGTATAATCTCCCATTCTTTATTTGCTTGACTTGATTGATATAAAGCTTTTTACAAACTATATATTTAGATTGGTTTTCCTCTGTGACTTATAAATATTGAGATTATCACTTGTCTTCTCATGAGTACAATACTGGCTATAGAGTCATTTATTGTGAACTCGTTGTTATTAATGAATGCATATTGGGTACAAATAACTGGAATTATTGAGTTACACATTTTGACAAACTAAAGGGAATCAAAATTCAATTAGCTAGTTTGCTCTCTTTTTGATCATATGAAAATCTTTCTTAGTACTAGCTAGGCTTGCATTCATCGTCCCCATGTGATAGGGATTCAGTTTGCAAAGCCTTTTGTAGTTGTCGATAAAGCATTCCTAGCCACTTTACAAATGTGCAGCATGGCATGGTCCCCCGTTGAAATATTATATTTTTTCTTGTGTAGAAGATAATAACTTAGAACATGTGTAGAGAGATTATCTTACTCAAAACATGTGTTCCCCTCAAATTAAATCATCAAATTGTGACCTTAAACAGAGAAAGATTAGCCCTAATGATTCGTCAATAGGCAATGATTGCTCTATATGCGTGATGAAGAAAATGATAAGATTTCAATAAGTACATTTATTGGGCCGATGGCGAGATGTTACAGGTGGCAGGATTTGTGCCATTGCTTTTTCTTCAATTCTTCTGTGGAGCATGGTCGGTTGAATTCCAGCATCTTCCTTTCTCAAATGCTTCAACTTCATCAATAAGTTTATTGTCCGCAATGAAGATCAAATTTCAACCTTGAATTTCATATAGTGCAGTTTGGCCGACCAAAATTTACAAGGTGCTTTCAAAGGCGGCGCATGCAGAAGGATCCTTATAGCTTTCCACTACAGCCACACAATGCATAGAAATTTTGGCATTCTTGTAAGTAATTCGCATGGTTTTAATTCAAACAATAATTTTACCATTTATTACTTGAAAGAATATGTTGTCTCTCTTCTGCTATGCATCACAGCTGTATAATAGCCGCCTCTTATTCACAGCAGAAGCTACCTACTGCGATGTAGGTTTTCTGACCATATATAAACTTGAGCGTAGTTGACCGATCCAACATCAAATTCTCTGAATACTAAATATAGTTTGTATGTTTAATTTGTTGAGTATTGCCTCCTTACTTCTTCCTTACTTGTTCCGTATATAACACTCTTCCTCTTACATCAGTTTCTAATTAGTGGGATCTAATTTTGTTTTCCTTTTTTCTCTTCTCGTTTCATAGATCAGGCAGCATACAATCTGTGCGAAACTACTTGAAGAAACTTTTTGAAGCAAAGGGTGTCTGAAGAAATAGGGAAGAAATTTCGAGTTTCCTACTCTTTTAACGAATATATACTATATATATACTTTACTGCTGGCTGCATGTGCACCAAAAATGAAACACATGAGATGAATTCGAGTTCCAAAGAAACAGATTCTTCTGCAAAACAAGAAGCTAATAGAAACGAGGGGAAGATCATCACCAAGGGTTCATGTAGTTCACCATCACCGTGGTTAAGATTGAAGGATCCAAGAATTGTACGCGTCTCCCGTGCTTTCGGAGGTAAAGACAGACATAGCAAAGTTTGCACCATAAGAGGATTGAGAGACAGGCGAGTGAGGCTTTCTGTTCCTACTGCTATTCAGTTATATGATCTTCAAGACAGGCTTGGACTTAATCAACCGAGCAAGGTGGTTGATTGGTTACTTAATGCGACAAAAGATGAAATTGATGAACTCCCTCCTCTCCCAGTACCACCAGGGAGTTTTGGTCTAAATCATGAAGAAATTCTAGCTTCTAATGAAGTTGGTTCTTCCCAATCTAACAAAGAAGGGTTTAGAATCGACGGCAGTATGAATTGGGAAAATGCAGAAGGATTACGCAGAGCAAATATGTGGAGTTCTAATGCTCTTTGGAGTGCTAAGTCAAAAGAAGCTGCTAGGGAAACAGTAAATGAGAAAGAAAATTGGACTAAAGGAACTGAAGAGAAACAAGACGTCAATGAAGAAGACCATGGTGCAGAAGTTTCATCTAACTTCTTACCTAGACCCAATAATTCTTCCTTGCCCAGTTTGTTCAATAATGCTATGCCATTTGGTTCTTATTATCATTTGGACCCTTCAAATTTCCCAATGTCTCAATTAGGAAGCCATGGATTTACATCACAAACAGAAGACCTTTATAACTTCAATCTTGTGCCATTGCCATTGCCATCCACATTATCTCTATCATCTGGCTCTCAGATTTTGGTATGTCCTCCTGGAGGAACACAACCATTGTTTCCTTCACATGTTGAGATTGATCCGCGACAAATCAACCACTTTCAGATGTTGAGCTCGAGCTCACACAATCTCTTTTCAAATTCTCTTTCCCCACCTCTACACTCCATAAGCCAGTCCATGAGACCCTTCCATTTTAGCATGACTCCTAGGGTTCTTCCTTCTCACAGCAGCAGCGGTAGCCAACCAGATAAGGAGCAGGAGTTTTCTTCTAAATAACAAGAAAGCAGTACCAGATTTGCAGGAGAAGGAGAATAATAAATCACTCTTTCCGCAAGAAGCATGGTTCAATTTTTTTGCTACGGGAGAGAGGAAAAGGTACACTCTTCAAATCAATTTATTTGACATTATTCCACTTACCCAGAAGAGAAATGCAGACAGTACTTTTTTTAATACTATGGAGATTACAAGTATAATTTTATGTTTGATTCTGTAATTTTTGGTCTTCAGTTGACTGAAATTCAAAACTCTGGATTTTCTTTTTAACTTTGAATATTGTTATAGGAAAAAAATAGAGCATATGACGTTGTTTGAATAGTTTGAAATTAAAAACAACATATGTTTTTCATGGTTCATGTTTTTGATCAGTTGGATGACCGCTGTGAAGGCTATTTGTGCAGTGAAAAAGTGCTCCTTCTGTTTGCATCTGGAATTTAGTTTAATGAGCAATATATTTGATAATTATAAATATGTGCTTGAGCAAGACTGAAGTAAGACTTTGCAGCTTTAATCTATTAGTAAATTGTACTTGTTCAAGTGTCATTGATCGTATTGTTTGCTTCATGTTCTGAGGTCTCACTTTCATGACTCAATCTGATGATCATCATGGATAATCCATTGCCCTTTCCCTCTGTAAAAGATTCATTACTTACAATTTAGAACCCTAGAGAAATGGGAAAGAATGTAGAAGGAAGAAAGTATTCATGTTCATAGTTTTCCTTTCAAAACGTTTGCTGAGCACCTTTAGTATAATATTGTCTAAATTGGTTGAATTTTAAAGTTTAATTGTGGGAGGAAGAGAGAAGGGATTGTACAAGTACCAACTTTGCTCAAGATCCAACAACATAATGGAAGAATAGCATGTTTAGAGAGAAGGGTTAAAGGACTAAATGAAAGCTGCTGCATCAAGTGAAAAGATTGTTTGTGGTCCTTAGTGAAAATGAAAAAACAGTAGGGAGAGGACAAGAAGCAAAGATAAATATATTTGGAGGTTTGTATCTTTTTATTCCCACATGCTTTGCTTTGAGGACCCATAGGTTTCTTCATTTGTCTCTCCACCATAAACACTTGCCTTATACGAGCCAAATAATTAGAATGGATGTCTAGTATTATATTTGTATTATTACAAGCATTTATTTCTAGGGTTTGGATTTTCTGAAGTGAAAATGAATGCCCTCTTGAATTACATATATATGAATAGTTTTCAGTAAATTCACTGTCTAGTGATGGAGAAAGTATCTAATTTCAAAGTATATTTGAGATTGACTTATAATTATTGTAAGCTCGAATACAACAATCATAAATATATCTTTAGAAATATGCATAGAAGGAACATTTGCAACAGTAAATATTTTCTTGTTAATTGGTATAAGGGTAAGAGCTAGAAAGTTAAGAAATTTAAGATTTCACCAAGTAAAGACTCTTAAATACATCGGCAATAGAGCACAGAATGGTTGATATCATTAGGAATTAGGTCAATAAGAAAAGAATATGATTTAAGCAAGATTCTAGTTATATACATCTGTTGCTCTCTTTTGCTGGACATCTAATTTTGATCTATTATATAAATATGGGGTTGAATAAAAAAAATTTGCAGACTTAAACTCTCTATTTAATCCTTATTTTTTACATTTATTAACTACTAATCTTCGTTAACATCAATTGAATACATGAGCTAGAATTGAGTAGGATATATGTACTGAATTTTTAGAGATTACAAAACTTTGTTGGCTTTATATTGTATTAAAAGAGATTCATACGATATTAAGATATTTGATAAACACTCGTTTTTATCTAAAAACTAAAAATTATCAATAAAATACTTTATAAACACTCGTTTTTATTTAACAACTAAAAGTTATCAATCATTCCTCTATTTATATTTAATATTTAGTGAATTTATTTCATAATAACGGTAAAATAAGATGTAATATATTTTAGTTATACTTTAAGAATAATAATCAGAAAGAAAAATATATCTCCTCCGTCTAAAAACAATTACAATTCAATCTTTTGTGTTTTATAAGTGAATGACTCGAGAAGAAGTGGTATCATTATAAAGGATCCATGAACTAGTTCCAAATCATTATACTCTATATCAAGTGTTTAGGGATTGGTTAATATTACAAGGCATCTATTGATTCGTAATTGTATTCAATATTTCAAGTTTTCATTTGTAGTCTAATATAAATATACAAAATTACAAATTTAGACATTTCAGTTTAAAAGTTTGGCATATTAGTCCTCAAATTGCACTTTAAAAATACAATAATTAAAGTATTTGGTAACATTAATTTTTAATGAGAATTATATATTTGTTGTATGATGATTCTATCAACAGAGAGAAGTTGTAGCTCAATCGAATTTAATGAATAAAGTCATCATATTGTTATATCAATGATAGTGGATGATGATGATGAACTACCAATGCCATGACCATTGACTATTTAATTTATGTCATGGCATACTATATATGCAATCAATGAGAGTTGGTATAGTAGTTCGCATTTCTTCACAAAGCATCCTTCACTATTCATTGTGAATTATGCTTTCCATTTTAGGAATGGAGTTGATGGGTTTAAATTATCTCACCATTAATTCATGTGAAAAATGCAAAGAATATACAATGATTTAGGAAGGATGGACCAATTAATTATTTATGCTTCGATCCTAATTAAAGATTAATTTGAATCTAATTAAGCCTCTATTATATTATCAATAGAGTTACAGAAACTTGTTCATATACATACATACAAATTAAAAAAATATATTATTACAGAAAAAAAAAAAAAAAAAAAAAAAAGGCCGCAGCTTAGTATTAAAAGAAAGTAATTGGGCCCAATGTTGGACCTTGAGTCCAGCATCGGCCGCCCGAATACAGCGATGGGGCCCGGTTGTAGGAAAAAGAAGAGAAAAGAGCCCCCGGCGAGGATCGAACTCGCGACCTTTCGCTTACGAAGCGAACGCACTACCACTATGCTACGGAGGCAGCCACGATCTATGGGTATGCTATTTTAATAAAATTAAATTCATGCTTCACGTCCGCAGCTACAGAAATTTAGACCCAGTGAGTCCCGAACTCATTACTCGCATTTGTCTCCCCTTGATTCACTAGGGTTTCAATCCACTCAATAAATTCCCAAAGCACTTCGTTCTATAAAGTGTCAGTAATTGAGGCTTCTTTATTTTGTTATCTAATCGAACCTGATTATTTTGTTTTGCTACGGTGAGCTGAATTTCGTGTTCTTCAATGCTGGAGTCGATGCGAAGTCGCTAGAGTTAAATGGTACGCGTTAGTTTGGTAAACTATTTTGAAACATTTCGCGGGCAGTTTTTTTAATTCTAATTCGTTTTGTTCGGTGCTTCAAGTTTCAATTTTTAGAGTTTGTAGGGCACTGTTTTTGATTGCCGAGAAAACGAAGGAAAAAGAAAAGAATAGGAAGGAAAATTGAGCACTGATTTTTATAAATTAAAGTTTCATAATGAAAGTCAACATTAATCAATTACGTGGAAACTTCTATTTAAAATAGGCGCGATATATAATAAAACCTGTAGATTTGTATTAAATTAAGCTCATTAGATTTTTTTTTTTTTTAAAAAAAAATTCCTGGGGTTAAATAATAATAATTTTTTTTTCTTTTTTTATGTTCCTATATCTTAGCTACCTTAAATGGCTTGGGTGGTAAAATAGTGGCTAGTGGGTGAACAATGCAAGTGTTCGGGGATTCTTTTGGAAAGAGTGTTGCATTTGGATATATTATTTGAAGCAAAGAAGTGACATGAGGAGTTGAATATGAGCGATGGAGGTAGGGAGAGTGGTAGTAAGCACGAAAAAACGCACGCAAAAAGAAAATTTGCTGGTGATGACTTTGCCCAAGCAGTTGCCAAGATTGCTGTAGCCCAAATATGTGAGAAGGTGGGGTTTCAGACTTTTCAACAGTCTGCTCTTGGGACACTGTCAGACATTGCAGTTAGATACATACATAATATAGGAAAGACTGCAGATTTCCATGCCAATTTAGCTGGTAGAACTGAGGGTAACACTTTCGATATCTTTCAAGCGGTAGAAGAGTTGGGATCAGCACAAGGGTTTTCAGGTGCTTCTGATGTTGATCATTGTCTTGCAAGTTCAGGTATAGTTCGTGAGCTTATTCAGTATACTAGCGAAGCTACAGAGGTCCCATTTGCATATTCTATACCCCATTTCCCAGTCATTAAAGATTGGAAACCAAAGCCCAGCTTTCTACAGATTGGCGAAGAGCCTCCTAGTGAACATATTCCAGCCTGGTTGCCTGCTTTTCCTGATCCCCAGACTAACCTTCAATTGCCCACTCAGAATGATAGAGCAACTGATGCTCACATGGAAAAGATTGAGCTGGGAAGGCAGCAGAGAAAGATGAAAATGTCAATGTTGAATTTGCAACAGCGGTTTTCTGGAAAAGAACCAGAAGGACCTTCATCAATTGCCCATAGATACAATTCTAAGGAAAAACATGCAGCAGAAAGTAATCCATTTCTTTCTGCACCTTTGCATTTTGAGGAGAAGGAGGTATCTTCTATGGTTCTTCCAGTTAAGCTTTCAAAGGAAGTAGCTTTGAAAAATCCTGTTGCAGAAAAGCGTGTGGTGGGCAATCATATTTCTGTGATGGAAACATTTGCTCCAGCTATTGAAGCAATGAAGAATAGGGTATGTGAATCAAAGGAGGAACAAAAAGGTGCTCTTTTGGACCAGAGGCCTCCAGTGCAATTTAAGATCAGGATTGGAAAGACGTCGCTAGGTAAGACACTAAAATTCAGTCCACTAAACAGGGATGTTGGCAATATTGCTCCATGGTTTTGCAAGGATAATGAGAAGGGTGAGAAAAAAAGGCGAGCTGAGGAAATTCTGAAAGATTCTATGGAGAATGCACAGGAACTGGCTCAGTTGTGATATAGGTTAGTTTGATTAGAGTTGCATATTTTTCAAGGAAACCAGCAGCAGTAGCTGGTTCCAAGGTAGTCAACTTCAAGGGCATATGATTTTCAGCATAGGGACCTTTTTAAAGGGATTTACAAACTGCTATAGGGGAATGTTATCACTCTAACAAGTTTTTGAGGTAGGTGCATGTCAGTGCCATGATAGACCCTCTGTGATTCTTTTTAATCGAATTCTTGTTTGTTTCTTTTATGATCATATACTGAATGGATGCATGGCTATTTCCACTTCTAGCTCATTCTGTTGATCTGTTCTTTGCTCTGCAGATGTATAATGTGCTGATTTTAATTGAATCTTTGTACAATCAATATACTGTTAATTTTATTGTTAATGAAGAGAAGTCCAGGGTGTATTGATTATCAACAAGCTGTTCTTTAAATGTACTAAAGTAGGAAAATTAGCATCATCCTCTAAGCTTCATTAAATTTTCTTTTTGAATTTGATACATTCCCCTCATTGATAAAGGAAATTGAAAAAGAAAAATATTATTTATCGTGCCTTGAACTTTGTTGGCCAACATTATAATAAAATAATTACAACCATTTTGAAATGGATTCATAGTTGATCATTGTAAATGAAAGGATAAACTATTGACTTAACATATTTGGTAAATGGAAAAAATTTTGGGCTATGGTCTGCGTCAGTTGTAAAATTGTGGGATCATTTAAGCACAAGTACTTGATTTACTGAGTCCCTGTTTCAATCATAGAGGCTTGGGTAGACTGGCACTGCTAATTGTTATAAAGAAATTATGATAGATAGAGGGAGGGAGAAATTTTTATTTTCTAAAAACTGTTCAATCTTTAATCAGATTTATAATCATGAGCTTGCACAAGTCTTTGAAAGAAATTGTCTTTATTCTTCAAATTTCTTAAAACATAACTCCATCAATATTGATTATAGCGGCTTTGTTCTCAACTTTGATGGCAGAGAAAGTCCTAGTAATTTACATATTTTTCGGATTTAATAGTTTCTGGATTTATTTTTACCCATATTTAATCCATCAGCTATTGTCTTTGGATGTTTTAATCAATTAATGTGAGTTTTGTTGGATTTCTTGACCAAAGACTTTCGGGCATGTATTCCTAGTTCTTGGGTGCCACATTTATTCAAATCAATTATAGAACATACTTAATTTGAAGCAACACTATGTTAATTAGTCATTATTGCTCTTCATATAACCCTCAATTGCCACATTGTTTCTATTTATTTGCCCAGCTGATAGAATTTATGCTAGTTTTTCTCCACTGATTAAAGATTAGTTTGTGCATAACTGAAAGCAACAATGACTTATAATGGTGGGAGCAATGACTTCTGGAAATTGGAGCCTATCATTGTGCAATTAGCATATAGCTTGCCAATACATTCACTTAGAGAATTTCACATTCACAGGTGCAAAGATGTTAGTCACTAGTCAGAAAAAAATACGAATAATTTAATTATAATCCGGTAATGAAATTGGGTATTTCTTGCCATCTTTGTCTCATTCTGTTGTCGGTCAGGATGTTAATGAATAACTTGAGAATTGCTTGCTGATTGTTATTGGGTTTTATTTATTTGATGATATGTGTTGAACAATTTAAAGATATTATCCACCAGATTGATAGGTGTGAAGAATCAACTTCTATGAAATGATGTGGATACATTTATTAAACTCCAATTTCTCTATAATATCAACTTAAAGATATTACCTTTTAATGTTGCTTTCTTGATGATATGTAGAATTGTATTGAATAACTTGGAAATTAGTTTCTTTTCTCTTTTTTTTTTTTTTCGTTTTATGATGGATAATAATTTGGTAATTAGTGACTATTCAATTATAAGGTTTCACTCATTTGATCAAAAGTGTAGAACAAAGTAAAGACCTTATCATTATTGTTTCTGATGTCTCAGATGCATGGTATTGTAGATACATTTATCAATCTTAAACTTCTTCACAAAGTGTACTTTTTGAAAATTTTTGCTTTTAAGCATCTTTTGTTGAAGTTATTTGTCCAGTCACCTTAGTAAAAAAGGAATGTTTGATATATATAGCCGATAAATGGTTTACCCCTCAAAATATAATATGGAGAATTTCCATTTAATTACAGATGTTAGTGTTAATATTGCATCTAAATTTTTAGCTTATCGGAAACTCTTATCCTCTTCTTGGATGTCATGTAATAGAAATAGGACTGGTTTAGATTGGTACTCTTTATGGAAAGTTCCCTTGTCTCTGTAATTTGTATTAAGCTCAGGTAGTAATGTGATGCATCAAATGGTGGTTATTCAATCTGGTGATGAATGTCATCAAAAGGGAAAAAAAACAACATATTGGTGGTGTGATTAAGTAATTGTAATTGCAGTATTCATGCATTGTCTTGTACAGAAAATATGCATGTTGTAGGTCTAGGATTGTTTTGTTTATTTATAGCTGGAAGAAAAATGACTTATTTTTATTTTAACAGTATAGTACCAAACAAAATAGTTGTTCTTGTTACAAGTTAATTTTGCAGGAGCATTGCTGCAATTAAAACTTTGAAAGGGTAGGCATATACTTGCATATACATTTAGTTACATGTATGTTATAAGCACCTAGAAGAGATTTACAAGGTTAAACAAGGCTTAATCTGCACCTAGGATTACTTTCATTTTGCTCTAAACAATTAAGACATAAAAATTAAACAGACCAGCCTTCCCCCACCCCATTCCCCTCCTATTGGAAGAGAGATGGAGAAATGAGAAGTAACTGAAGTATTAAACTGAAACCTATTATGTCACTAAACTACTTGGAAAACAGCTGCCTGCAATACCTACCAGGGTGGCCTCGGAGACTGGCTGTCTCATCCTGCACAATCTCGCTTATCAAGTCTTTGAAGATCAGCTGCTCAACATACAAGACCAGCCGGGAAATTTCTATCTGGCAATTTGTCCAATCCATGGATCCATGCATCAGATCTTCCCATACGGTGCTTCTCAAAATGTCATCCTCATTGTCTAAGTCCCAGTTAGAGTTGTAAGCTTGTAGGCGATCTACCTCTGAACATAAATCTCTCAGAAGCTGCTTACTTGACCTTTTGTCAGCCAATTTACTTGATGAGAAACACATCTGGGAAGACTCTTGCAACACTAATTTGTGGATTAGAATGTCATTAACGGCATCAAATATCACTTTCCTCTGGGCTTTCTCGGTGCTTGGTTCTGAATGGTTTATTTTCTTACCTTTGTGTTCATCATTTGGAAGGCTGGTACTTGTCTTGGTTTGCTCCAGGACAAAAAACAAGTTAGGGTTGATTAAGTGGCCAGATGGATGGAGCTGAAGAGTCATGAAATGAGAATCAAAATCTCTGAGGAGACCTGATGCTAACAATATTTCTGAAATGTATCTGTGGTTTGGATCTGTGCTGTCATAGATGGGTGCTTCTTGAGTGGGGTTTATACGCATATCATTCTG
Organism: Cedrela odorata; assembly: GCA_035584115.1. Classification (NCBI taxonomy): domain Eukaryota; kingdom Viridiplantae; phylum Streptophyta; class Magnoliopsida; order Sapindales; family Meliaceae; genus Cedrela; species Cedrela odorata. The sequence goes on from JAXCLQ010000015.1 coordinate 1,966,869, forward strand.
ATCCAAGCGCTTCGTGTCAGAGCTGAAACTGGGTTCTCTGCAGTTAGATAAGTGATTTAAATCCATTATACTCCACTCTGCTTCTTCAGAATTTAGGGCCTCATCATCTGTAGTAGGTAAAAGAAAGTCATTACATGAAGAATCATCTGATCCTGTAACAAAAATTGCTGTAAGAATTGATTTTCTTTCCTCAGTTTTTTCATGATTTACGTGTACATCTGTCTACAAATTCGTAATTCGTATCTAGTAACATTTTTCTTAATATTTTGTATCACATTGATAAACAAGTGTGTGAAATTTAAATTTTTTAGTCATTTATTGGTGTGATCTGCTGGTGGTTGAGGCAAAAAGAGGTAACCAGATAAATTACTAAGTTGGGAGCTCTGGTTTTCATCAGGTGAGAACAACTATTATTTCCTATATTGATCGCTTGTAAATAGCTTTATTGAAGTTATAGTTCTACAGTTGGATATAGAAGTGTCATTCAACGGCTACCATGTTTGCATTCATTGCTGTCTGTTACCTGTAAGATTTAACTTTTCAGTTTCCAATTTTCATTGGATCAATGAACTCATTGACAGATGTAGTCATTGTTTTGCATTCCAAATATGGAACTTGAATTAATCTATGTTTAATGCAGTGAATATAATGTGTAAAAGCTAATGAGAACCTCACCTTTAAAGGCATGTGATATCTTTTTCACAGGAGATGGTGGTTCATCTCCATAGAATGTTGCATCAAGAACAGAGACAGGACTTGGTTGTTCTGGTCCAGCTCTTGCTGGTTGTCCCGTTGATCTGTCTTCAATATACCCTGCTGTTGGATACTGAATGAGAAATGAAAGCTGTTAATAAGATCAACCATATAATATTTCAAGGAGCAAGAGTATTTACACCTACTTTTTTGCCATGCTGCAGGAAGAAAGCGCCCCTGATCTTATCAGATCTATCAATGCTTGTCACTTCACTGTCAACATTCGATGCCGTGCTTATATAGCTTTCAGATTGCTGAGAACTATCTTCACCTTGGTGACTCAAATCTCTTGTGTCAGTACTGATGTCACTCAATTGGTCGGCACTTTTCTGTTTATATAAATATTTGGGTCTAGATTTCGTATGTGGAGAACCTGATTCTGTTGGTTGCCCTCCAGCCCTACCCAAATCTACTGATAGGGTTCTGGATTGAGATTGCTTCTCCAATCTGAGTTCCTTTTGTTGCAGTCTTGGGTTCATGGGGTCGGAGCTCTTGCTTGACTTGGTTCTTCCAGTTGTAGGATGAGAACTCTTTGATGTTTGTGCCGATCTTAAACTTTTGACACCACTATTCTTATTTGTCAGATGAAGGGGTCGGTTGGAAGGGTCCCTAAGGTGATTGCTTCTTGCAGTTGGGCCTTTAGTTCGCATGTCAATGGATTCTTTTCTGTTAGCTGCAGAGTCACAAATGCGGAGTCTTAGGAGACCTGATGAACTCTCATTTTGAGTTGCTGAGGATGCAGAATTACTGGCTTTCTCGATGGGTTTAGCTGCTTTCATAATCACAATTGGAGTTCTAAAACTTTTTGGAGAACTAATGCCTTTAATTGAAATAGAAGTTGGGTCCCTGCTTTTTAGGTTTTCGGAATTTGCTAATTTTGAGCTCTCATCGACACGGTTGTTGCCTATCTGAGAAACAAAGTTAGAAGCTTGACCGTCTTTTCTGATTTCTAAGATCTCTTTATTCTTCTGCATTGCTTCAAGTATTTGCTTAAGAGCTCTTAGATCCTTTCCTGACTTCTTGAACTCGAGTTGTGCCAACCTTTTCTCAATTTCTCCATAAACAGAAAGAGAGGAGTTTGGGGCTCTGGTTGGAGAATCTTGACCCTTTAAAGCTGGTGTTTGACCTTTACTTCCATCTGGCTGCTTCCATGGAGCTGGTTCTGTTGGAAACTTAGAGCTTGCAATAGGCTTCTTGACTGGATTGGCATTTTTTATCTGTGGCGAGACAGGTTCCTTGATAGAATTCCTTGGGGAGCCAGACATTCTATTTTGCTTGTTTTCATCAGCCCTTGATAATCTTGGGAAGGAATCGCATTCCACATCTGGAAAGGTTTTCGTCTGATTTGGCTGATTCCAATTGGTTGACACAGAATCTAGGAAAGCTTCCAATCCCATCAACTTGGCTACCACGCTAGATGGTCGCTTGTAACTTCCCGGTTCCTGCTGTTGGTTCAAGATATTGTTGGGGTTCCCATTGATTCTCTGCAGATCCCCTAGGAGATAATTTGATTTCATTTCAGCAGTAGAACCCCTCATGGAGCGCTCTCTACTGTCCAGTGATAGCCTTGGGAGCTCTTTGAGCTTTATGGTGGATTTAAGTCCTTTTTGTGATTCCCGTCCATCATAAGAGAACCGAGGAGCATCCTTTGCTGCAAAACGGCTATCTTCTTGAAGCTTAGAAAGAACCCGAAATGATTCATCGGGACCTGAAACTCTGGGCTTACCAGATTTTGGCTGCTGCAAAGGCCTTGGAGAATCCGTGTATTTCAAGGTTTGGCCCCCAGCATTCTCTTTGCTTGCAGTTTTAATTGATAACTCGCGGGCTTTTCTGTACATGGAGTCTTTGACAACATCTCGAATATCAACAGGTTGCTGGCTTAATTGCAAAGAATTATTTGGTTGGTATACCGGTAAGTCTCGACTGGGGGTTCTAGGGAAATTTCCTTGACCATATGAAGATGATTCTGGCTGAGAGTGTTTATTATCAATGGATGAGAAACTAGATGAACAAGAGGAAGATGAAAATGAGGTTCTGGATGATTCGGTGGAGATCCTCTGTTTCTCCTTCATGGCCTTTTTGGTCTTCTTTTCCTGCAATTTTAAGTTGCTTTAGCTGCAATGATTTTCACATATTTCCACTAATGGAGAAATTTAGATTCAAATTCTTACTGTTGGTCGTTGTAATGAACTGTTGGGCTTTGTTCCATGCTTGTCATTTTGGCCTGAAGAAAACTTAAATGTGAGATGTTGACAGTATTATATATATAGTGGTTTTACGAAAGCTTTATTTCATTTTCCCATTCAAAACCACAAAAATTTAGATCAATGGAAGACAATTGTATAAAAATTGAAAAGACCAGCACAAGCATATTTTGAAATACAGAATTTGGATGGCTTTGTCAGCAAAAGTCTCGAGCATTTTGAGCTAATGAGGCTGGAATCAACAATTTCATCAGAATTTGGGAGACGTTACTAAAAATAACTGGGAATTTTTTACAAGCTAAGTCTAAGAATGTCAATTGTTCTTGTGCAAAAAAATTCATGGACATGTTACTGGATGAACACGACTGGAACTTCTTAGAAACACTGCCTGACAAAATATATTATTGACATAAATTTACAAAACTTGAACTGAGATATTTCCATGAAGATAAGAAGAAATACCTGGTGCTGGAAGCTTTTTCTGGTTTTGGTGAATGCGGCGGCCACTATGGAAATGGTGGCGATCAAAGAGCTGAAAAATGCCATTCATGCATCCAATCTGCTTCTGCAGATCTGGACTTTCATCTGATAAGGAATATATAAGCTTTGTAGACATCATCACTTCTCTTCAACTCAACAAAGAAGAAATACTTTTGACTTTTTCAGCTTTCATTACTCTTAACAATGGTTTCAACATCCCAACTCTGTGAGACAAAAATAAAAAATTTAAGGAAAATTCAGCAAACCCAAATGAGATATTGAGTTTCAACATAACATTTAACATCATGCATTGACATAGAATCTGCATAAACTATTCAAAGGTCTCATGTATTCATAGCAACTTACGAGCTAAAAATCAGAGTTTCTTGTGTATGCAAATTTTCTCTTTACAATAAATACTTACAGGGTTTGTTCTTTTTCTAGAGTTCTTTTGCTTTAGTCGTTTATGAATGGCACAAGAGAATGAAGGAGCAGAGATTTAAAGAGAAAAAGAAAGATACACAGAGCCCCACAATATTTCTTTAACGTGCATGATGAGCAGTGAGATAAAATATACTGTCTTTAAAATTCACAGAATAAGGCAGACAATATATTCTGCAAAAGCCAAAAGCAAAACAAATGATGAAATGGGATGGTGAAGGGAAGAAGAGAAGGGACCCAATACAGAAACAGTTAACCACTAGACCCCCACCTTCTAAGGATTTGCAGACCCAAGAAGAGATGTTTTTTTGGGTTTACTCAGAGAAACAAAAGAATTCTGTCTTTTGGCTCTCTCCAGGAAAGGCGAAGCTGCCAGGCTGGTAGAGGCTTATAGAATACAAGGGCCGTTTAAGAGAATTAGTGGTAGTAACAACATTATTTATATATAAAAGAACAAAGAAAATTGCAAGTGAAAATCTCAATAAAGAGAATAAGAATTAAGAGTTGGTTTGTGAGAGGAAGGAGATGAGAATGTATTGTGTATGATGATTAGATCTGGCGTTTCTGATGTCGTTGATTTCTCCCGATTCCATCTGGACAAAATATTAATAATGTTTGTGGGTCTGAAATGTGGACCTCTCTACATGAGCATGTGAAGTCTGTCAGCATTCAGCAAGTGCAAGAAAATAAAAATAAAAATAATAAAGAAAGAAAGAAAGTGGATTTATGTACTGGAAAGCCTGCAATACTCCAATGTCTAAACACCTTTTCCTCCAATCCCCTACTTCCCATCTCTTACAGTACTTCTTTCCTCCGTTGGATTATCCCTCCAAACTTCTCAGTTTTGACCAATTTCTATTGAGTTTTGGACAATGGTTATTATCATCTAGGTCCCTGAGTTTTTGAATTTTTTCAAATAAACATAATCTATTATCCTAAACTCTATTAAAATGATTAAATTATTGTTATAATAATGAATTCTGACCATCATCAGATGGTATTTCAGTTATTTTAAAAAGAATTACAGATTAATTTGACATGAGTAAAAACATTATACTCTTGTTTGTGAAAATATGAAATATTAGGGACCTAAATGATACAATCTCTTTTGGACTATTGAGGTAACCAATAAATAATTGGTATTTGAACTGTATCATTTATTTTATTGAAGACTTTCACCTTGTTTTATTATTACATGGAAAGCTGTAATGCATTCATATATCAGTCTGTATGATTATTTTCTTTGGCATCTTCTAATGATCTTCTAGTGGTGGTTGATCATACAATAAACACAGCTGTTATAAAGAGGGTCACACTCATTTGAAAATAATATGCCCAGCAAATTATCATTTAATTTCTAGGTAATTTCCTTTCTTCTTTGTTCATGTTTTCTTTCACACGTAATTCTCAGTAGGGTTCACTAATAACGCCGAATGTTATTAATAGAATGTTTCGTGTACAAATAAGATTGTTATCAGTATTACAACAAAAACGTCTCTAAATAAGTCGTGATTCAGGGTTTATAGCAGCAAAGTAAGCATACTTTGGCCATATGTGCAATAATACATAGAATACATATACAGAACAAGGTAAAGCAATGTAGGTGAGAAAATGGATTAATCTTATATTTAGAAACTTGTAGCTCTAAACCCTAGAAATGGTTGGACCGCAAAGGTTTCCAATATTGTGAATAGAAGACAAACTTTCTGACGATGACCTGACAAGCAATAACTTGGAAGATACATATGTTTCTTTTCTGTTACAAGAGCTTTAATAAATTTGTTCTGTACTACTGTCGAACAGTACAATACATATGTTGTCTACTGTCTGTATTATTATAATAACTTAGTATCCATCTCTCTCATTTCTACGATCATTAGGGTAAATTTTAGGGATTTTTCAGCGATTTCTTCGTAATATCTTTAACTAAGACAATTCTAATACGGGATTATGCTATGGTTTTCAAATTATTTCATCTCTTTGTTTATATTTTTTCTTTAGCTATAGCTAGGGTTTATATATGATCATTGTTGTGGACATAATATTGCATGCATCCATGCAAGCCTTCCAAATCCAAAACTTGTGTATTTGAACAAAAATGTTGTCCAATATGATCTCTATTTTTTTTTTTTTAGAGAAGATATTGCTTTCGTTACAGCTGGATTTGAATCATGAAAATGGAAAATTAGATTGTTATTCTAGTTACTGTAGTTGTGATGTATGTGTTAATATTGTTCTACACGATTAGTTTAATATACTACTGTCATATATGATAAAAATCAAAAGAGTAAGATAAAAAATAAATAAATTTAAATTCCGCAAATATTAAAGTTAAACAATAACATATATTTAATATGATACGATATATAATTTATGATTATGACGGTAAAAATTATTTAATTTATTATGTAGTATTAACTCTACATATTCAAGATTAAGATTAAATGACTGATTATCTACATAAAAAAATTTAAATTATTTGATACTATTCAAAGGGTCATCACTTGCAATGACTGCCAATGCGCTGTGCCACGATATTGTTTTTCCAAGTCTACTGAACTTGAGAATTAATTAATTAATTGATTGATTGATTAATTACCAATATAAACTCGAATTAAAAGCATATAGAAACTTGATCATCTACTAACATTAAGTTTTTTTTTTTATTAAATCTTATTATTTGGTATATTAGATGAATACTAGAAGATAAATATTATAATTGTGGATGTTGTTGATGGTTTGATTGAAATGATAGTAAGAACCAACGTCAATATATTCTGCCTAACTGAATCGGGAGATCACCCAAATTCCTCACCACACAACAAATACCTAACAATTTTGCTAAAAAGATAAAGCTATTCTGACGAAATCTCAAAAGTTTCCAGGAAAGTTGTGCATTGAAAATGATGGAAATAGGAAAATGTAAAAGGAAATTGGGAAGTGATGTGAACCAAAGGAAAAACATATATAATTAGTTAGTGACATTGTCTACAATATGTCTCATCTATTACATATATAATTAGTTAGTGACATTGTCTACAATATGTCTCATCTATTTTACTTCTAAAATTTTTAACTTTTACATTAATCTTTTCAAAAAAATTTTGTTCGAATTTCAATTTTTTTTTTTCATATTTCAAATTTATTATGTTGATTGTTTTAAGTTTTTTACTAACCATTTTAAATTTTCCATTTCATATTTCAAGTTTTGTGTTAAGGAATATAAGGTACATGAAATATATATTATAACAAATTTTACATATACATATATAGTTGATTAATTTTGCTTTGCATGGAATTTAGGTCTAACTCTAAAATATAAGTTGATGAGTTTATTAATTTATTGGTATATAATTTAAGTGACACATGCAATGTTAATGAAAGTGGGGTTGATTGATAGAGAGAGTTCAAATATTAGAAAGAAATTAATGGATTGAAAAGGGGTGCAAAACCACATGCATAAAGTGAGAAAATCACATGAGGGATGCTATTGCTTCATTGGGCAGGGACCAAATTCTCAATCGATATCTATGCCATGAGTCTTTATCATCATCTTCTTCTACTACTACTTGATCATCTTCCTAAATTACTTGATCATCTTCACATGATGTCCCCCACTCTTCCCCCACCAAATTATCATCTTATTTTGCTCATTAATTGGTGGGACTTCGTATGTCAACAATCAGAGATAATGTATTATGCTAAAAAAAGTTATTTTTTCTTTCTATTATATTATGAGAAATAATCAAAACAACTAATGAATGAATGATGATATATAAGATGAAATATTAAATTTTTTTATTATTGACATTTTAATCAAAATTTATCGAGAGTTTAGATTCATATATTTATGATATAATTTAAACATTTTAGTCGAATGATTATTTATACTTTCATAATATTTATTTTAAGAAAAATTCTCTAAAATTAAAGAATATTGTCAATGCACCTATTCGAATTTTGGTGGTTGCTGTCCACATAATAGTTTGCCTTTCAATACTAATCCATTGCAAATTAGTTTCTTAAGAGTTAATTTTAGAGCATACATCGTATTAATAAAAACCCAAATGTATATGATATCAAATAAACAATATATTGGGTAATTAGTGTGGTGCAACAACTAGATATTGAGAGGCAAACTAAGGGCAGGTTTCTATTCACGTTCTAATATGTTTCGTAAAAGTCACCAAATAATTTAGTTAGTGTGACCATCAAACAAGGGATCGCACTTTCATGCATATGTTATAATGTTAAGAGATGTTATACATTCAATAATGTAGGGTAAGTAAAGATTCCATCTTATCCTAATTCTCCTTTTTCACATGAGAGTGATACCTTTGAAATCTTTTAGATCTAAGCTTATTATTCAAGAATCCCTTTACAAGTAGCTAGAGTTTGAAAATTCATCTCTCTTCCTAACTATTCTCTTTATTTAACAATAAGCACAATAAATGAAGAAGCACTTCTACGTTGTTTTTGCTAATTCAAGGAAGAACATGGTGAGTTATGGGTAGTAATAATGACCTACCACACAAATAAACAACTGGCCCATTGGGAATGAAACAACCAGACGCAAAGCTATAAAGTTATGCTAAAATAAGAGGGGGAAAAAACAGTGTCACGTGTACTAAGAAGCGCTTATGCTACTAAAAAAAAGTGCTTTTGACACAAGTAGGGTGAATTTAATACTTCATTACAAAAAGATTAAGAACAATTCACACAATCAATATGCCAGATCATTTTGAGAATCTAAAATTATCTCTGCACATGCACTGTTGATCATACTTATGATATCATTCAACTGTATTTGGCAATTAAAAAAGTTCATCCTCTTTCTGGAAAATAAACATATTAATTTGCAAACGACGCCTCAGATGAGATCTCTAATGAAGTTCTTTATGGTCATAATATGAAATCTATTACCGCCATTTATTCAAAATTACAAGAACTTCTCTATTTATTAGAATATTTAGGGTTCAATGTTCCCATAATACATGATTTTATATTGCCTCTTACAATTTGACGGTAACAACGTGCAGAAAATGTCAATAAGCAGGTTCAATGAGCAATGGGAACTAGGTCCTAAATTGTTTTAAGAGTCAATACCAAATCTCTACAAAAGAGAAGTAAACGATGAGGAACATCACATGATAGCAAAGCCAATAAGTCATGGTTTTGCAGAAGCTGTAGTCAACAATATTGTCGTATCTTATCGTAGGTTTGGCCAGCCACAGTTTTGAAAACAATGCAATCAGTCATTGATTTCTACCTAAGCCTTGACTTGTGATCCACAGTATTTGTCATATACAGTACAATTGTGTTTAGAATCCTATAGAATTAGTGAACAAGAAGCTGCTAATTCACATCTTCATTCAATGAATTGTTTAGTCCTTTTCTTATTAAACTGATTGTTGAAATTTGTTCAAATGATAGGTTTTCACTCTAATTTCTCATTCATATCACATTTTAGTTGTTCATGCAATCATTTGAGATGAAACTATCCCATTAATTGCATACAACTATCAGCCAACCAAAGTAGGCGACACTGAGAAAGAGGGAAATTTGATTTCTAAAATATGTAAGTGATTCTTTTTAGGTGAAGATTGGCTGAGGTCAGTGATCTACTTTTATGGGCCAACCTGCAATACCATAGTTGCAACTATTCTCTAAAAATATGGGCTTGGGCAAACTTCATGTAGCACATTAATCACTTGAACAAAATTTCAGGAGACAACCCAATTCGCTATAAGATCAGACAACGTACATAAATAATACATGAATCAATTTATTGAATTTCACAATAATTTTTAAGAAATATCAACTGCCAATCTTATGATAGTTATTGCAGTTACAGCAATACTGTGGTGAATAACAAACAACAAATCTCTTTTTTCCCGCTTCCCCTTTAAGAATATGTGTTACCCGCACTCAAGGGCCGTAGCACAACGATTTGGGGACAGTGCATTCAGTAGGAGTGCCTTTGTTCGAATCGCGGTGGTACGCGCTTCATGAAAATTCCCTCGTAAGAGTCTGGTGCAGCCCGAGGTTTGGTTGGTCGGGTTCGTTACCGCATGTGGGGGTTTGTGTCCGATCGGAGTTCCCAGGTCATAAAAAAAAAAAAAAAAAACTGTTACCCATAAACAATAAAGTTACTGTCAGCAAAAGTTTATCAAATGAATCTTTCACTATTGCTGCTCGGTCATCGTCAATTGGAACTTA
>JAXCLQ010000015.1:1992300-2002926 GCA_035584115.1 Cedrela odorata
ACACCCATGACTAAAAAGAAGTCAATAAATATTTAAGAAAATAGATATTTCAAAATCAACTTTAATTTTGTAGGATCCACCAAAGGATCATTTGGGGATCCTTAACAACCTTACAATAATGTATGTCGTTCAATCCAATTACCGATAAATTGAAGCAAAATATTTAAGCCTCTCTTTCCCTATTGTTACTTCTTTCTCCCTCACAAGAAAAAAGTGAATGTTAATTAGGTTAATTCATGTGCAAAATGGAATGGGATATGCGTACTTTCTATAATATATAGAAATATGTTCAAGATCTTATTAAATTAGGGGTTTCTATCAAACAATTGAAACATTTTTTTTTGTTATTATTAATGGTTTAAATTAACATACTAGGTATGTAATTAATTTAATAATCAAATTAAACCATCATTTTTACCCATTGGTTTTTGGTCAATAAATGAGTTATAGAAGTTTAAAAAGTTGTTATCATGATACTCTTGCTTTCTACCCTTCATACTTGTCTAAGTGTCTATGTTTCAAAAGAAGCCTAAGAGTAAAAATATTTTCATTCTTATTGGTCCACATTCTTAGTTGTCAATTTAGAATTTCTTTTGATGTTCAAATGTATGCTTTATTTGAACGTTAAAATAAATCTTTAAATGCTTTAAAATTATCTACCAAAATCTATTAATTCGAGTTAGAATGAATTAATTTGATTATTTTAAATCTTAAGTAATGCAAAGAGTTGTGTGTCTATGGAGATGCTAATCTTGAATTATATTATATATCGTGGCACTTTATATTTTGTACCCTTTTATGTTTTCAAACTTATTCTTTACATAACTAATCACATTCACACCCTTAATTTAATATGATTAAAGAAGCATTAATATGAATTAGACCCATAATTTAATTGAAGGCGGGAATCTTCATGGGAACATTAAAAGAAATTAAAAGCTTATTATAGAATCATTTACCATTGAAAAAGCCTATCTTACCTACAATAAAGATGCCCCCTATTCATGGCGTTGCTTTCTTTTAACTAATTGTTCTTAATATTTTGTTTTGGGAAAAGGGGCCAAGAATTTATAATCAAGACCTTATCGAGAAAACCCAATTTGTACTTTTGAGTAAATTAATGCTTGCTGAAAATGCCAAGGTGAGTCTCATTCTTCAACTCAATACAATACATTCGAATTGGGAATTTGGATTGTGATGAGAAGTAACACCAAGACTCTTCTTGGAAATGAGCATAATTTGACTTTAGTTTATGATTTGGATGGATTGATACGCAATTGTTGAAATGAGATCTCTTTCTCTCATATAGGGTTTGGAGAAGTACTACATAAAGATCATATATTTAGGGTTTGGTCTTTGGCCAAAAGTTAGTTCTAATCACTTAAATGAAAAAAAAAACTGTATTCATGAAATTGAAAAAAATATGGAGAATAAATTCTCTTTATACTTTTAAATTGAAAGAAAATTATTATTTAATAATTCTCTTTGTATTTATTCAAATTCTTTCCTAATACCAACCATTACTTTACTATTCCTAATTAGTGGTAACAAAATGTTAAGCAAAACTTTTCTATTTATTTAAAGTTTTTAAATATATATATATATATATATAATGATTCGTGGTACAAACATAACACGTCATAAATTATAAATTTAAAATTATAATTGTATTGGTTGCATATTTAAATTTATATTATGTCGTATATATATATATGATTTTGTCCACGTGTCAATTTTTTATTAATTTATTTAATAATTACACAACATGTCAAAGTTGTTAAGAAAACCTAAAGGGACATATTTGTAACCTAGACGAAGCTGCCAACAAACTCCCTAACTAATGCTATATCCATCGCCATCCACAGTTACCGTTGGTTTGACCAAAACCAGAAACTTCAAACTTTCACTCCAACCAAAGCCATAACATTTTATATTTGTGTTGGGTTGTGTTGTGTGACAACTGACAACCATTTCCACAATTCCACTTTACATTGCTGCCAGATGCCACCCTCCTTTATAAAATCTCTGAAGTTCCCAGCTTTCCCCTTCAGCCATCGCCATCCTACCTTCACCTGAATTCTACCCCCGCCCCACCTCACTTTCCTCTTTCTTTCTCTTTGAAATTATAAATAATCTTGATATAATTTGGTATAAAAGCTTGTTGCTCGGTTTTTTCTTGACATGCACGAGCAGAAATGGGCAATCTTTGCACTTGTTTGGTACCCAAAACTGCTGTGAAGAAGAAGCAGAGACCTACCAAGAGGTTAGCGAACCCGGGTTCAGGGCCTTACACAAGTAATAGGTGGAGCAGGATTCGATCAGGTTCACGTAAAGAGAAGTTTGATGATGCTTTGATACAAGAGCAGGCTTTAGCTGCTGCTATCTTGTTTCGTCAGCATCAGCAACAGAATGGTGGTGTCGGTGGTTTGCCCTTTGATCGGTCTGCTTCGCTTCGATATCCGAATGGTTATTCCGGGTCGAAGAAGACCCAGCTGCCTCGGAGTTCCAGTTCGCGTGCCCGGTCCCTAACTGACCCGCTTCTGCAGCCTCACCAGCTTGTTAATCGGGTTTGTGTTTCTGGGTTTGCCTTAGTTTTTGGTAAAGAGCTTGTGATGTTTTTTTTTTTTTTTTTTTTTTGGTGGGCTCATGCTTGAAATTGTTGGTTAGTTTTTTGGTGACTTGATGTTTACGAATTGATTTTTGTTGTGTTGTACTATAAATGTATGTTTTTTTGTAGGTTTAATAATTTGTATTCTGTGATTTTGGTGTTGTGTTGTGTTGCATGTGAGTTAGTTAGTCATTTGGTATATTAAGTTTTACATTTGATATAATATTGATTGTTTGAAGGTTTAAAATTAGCTCTTGATGTTTGTTCAATTATGTTCATTATTGCCTTATATTCGACTGCTTAGAGCAGGCTAAAGATGGTAATTTTGGAACTGAATTGTGGGTTTTTTTTTAATTTGTTAGCGGCAAGTTTGCTAAAAAGAATAAATGGTTTTGGGATCTTTAGTTGGTGTGTTTCCTGTACGTTATAGTAATTCGGAAGTGAACTGGCCAATCTACCACAAAATTTTGGTCATCTACTGCTTAAAATATTTCGTAATTTGGTGAAACCATGTAGCTCTACTATCTCTTCGGTGACAATTGATGGCAGAGGAACAATTATGGTAAAAATGTGTCATTTGAGGAAAAAACTAGTGCAATAACCTCTCGCCCCATGACAGAAATTGGAGTAAAACTTGTGAAATGATGGATCAGGGAGAGAATATGCATTGACCCAAGAAACATAATTTGTTTAATTTGTTGCTTGCAGTTGCTTTCGTGGCTGAATTGTTTTGGTTCTTAACTGTTTTTCTCCTTGACAGGATGTAAAGCTTGATGATCTTGAAACGAACCATTTCATCCTTGTCCATGGAGGAGGCTTTGGTGCTTGGTGTTGGTATAAAACTATAGCTCTTTTGGAAGAAGGTGGCTTCAAAGTTACTGCCATAGACTTAACTGGTGCTGGAATTCATTCATTTGATACAAATGCCATTACTAGCCTTTCACAATATGTGAAGCCACTTACTGATGTCCTTGAAAAACTCACTGACGGGGAGAAGGTTTCTCTTACATCAATTTATTCATCTCTTCTTGATATCTTCTTCTCTTTCAGCTTTCTGTTTAATGAATTAGAGAGATTTAGATTAACTCTTTAAGGCTGGAAATTAACATGAGAACTCATTTCATTGCTAATAATCAGTATAAGTTATGGGATTCTTCACTTGCCCATAATATTTGAAATTCTGTTCATTTACAGTAATGGCATGCTTGTGTGCTCCCATTATTGCATTCATTGCAACTCTGCTCTTGCTGACAGAGAGTTCATATGCCATTTTCTTCATGTCATTGGAGATTAACATATCTAATTTAGCTTTTTAATCTCATATGATGTCAACTTACTGTTTTGTTAAGTTTTGAGTTCTCTTACATTTCTTACATGAGAGTTTAATGTTGGTCACATGTCACATAGAGTCCGTTTAAAATACTGATTACACATGACATACATTACATTTGAAATACTGATTTATATGGATTTTCGTTGATATATTTGAAATACTAACATGTATATGTTACAAAGACTATCAAAAAGCATATATGGGTCACACTTATATTTCTTTAACAAGAAAAATGAAGATTGGTGATGACTAGCTAATTGTTGCCTTGTCATGAAAAATCAATTGCTTTTCAACCTTGTCTTTTGATTTCTATTCTGAGCAAAGACTATTCAAATCTATAATTGTTCGTGAGCTAGAAAACATATTACGAATATTAATGTTCTTCTTTGTTTTGGTAAAATTATGTAGGTTGTCTTGGTGGGACACGATTTTGGTGGTGCATGTATATCATACACAATGGAGTTGTTTCCTTTTAAAATCTCCAAGGCTGTTTTTATTGCTGCGGCAATGTTGACTAATGGACAAAGTACTCTTGATACGTTCTCCCAGCAGGTTTGAGCTTCACTCGCGTCATGTTCAATTACATGGATTCTTGAAGTGCACTCGCATCACTGCTATGACACTAACATATTTCAATGTTTCTTGAAGTGCACTAACATGATAACAAGACTCGGGAATCTTTTATATATATGTATAGCTTTTCTTTCATGTATAATTTGCACTAGCATCTTCCTCACTCTTTGGCTTTTGCTCTCTTGAAGGAACATGTTAATGTTGAACGTATCTCGTTTTGTTGTCCCCTCTACCATCGTTTTCGTTTCATTGGTTTAAACTTAACGGTTGAAAAATATAAGGAAATCCCTGAAGCATTTTTACTTTTGCACCATACTATGACCTTCGACTTTTCAAAATGTTTGTATTTATGGTTTCTCTAAATCTTGAGACTAATACTTAAAACCATTGCAGACAGGTTCAAATGATTTGATGCGACAGGCTCAGATATTTTTGTATGCAAATGGGAATAATCAGCCCCCAACTGCTATTGATCTAGACAAGTCATTGTTGAAGGACTTGTTGTTCAACCAAAGTCCTGCAAAGGTATGTTTGAACTTGTAACATTCGAAAGAAGTTGCTAACAAGAAACAGAACGGTCACTCTTAAGTGCTTAAAATAGATTGTCTCTCTCACTAGCAAAAGATAGCTTTTACTCCAGGGCAACATCAAGAGTTTTGCAATGCTGAAGAATATGGTTTGCAACATGTTTTTCTTTTTGTTTAAGATGATTGGTAAGAGGTGCAAACCACCATCATCGTTGTGTGCCTTTTTTTCGCACTATAAATAAAGGATGTCTATTTGTGGACATTTTGACTCTTGAGTCCTCTAGGTAACCAAAAAGTGCGATCAATCTCACATTTAAATGATTCATGGAAACATGAAATTTGTCTATATATTAGTATGAAATGTGTGATTATTCAGACAATTGATTAGCTGGTAGAGAATTGTGTCTACTGATCTAATGGATTTTGCTTCTGAGAAATATAACTTTTAGCATCTGTTTATACTGTGCCATTGGCTGGTCATTTGTAGAGATATTATGGGGTATGAACATTCAGCTCATTTTAGCACTTAGAAACCATTCTTATATATAAGTTCGTTAAATGCTCCGTTAGTTTGATTGATGTTGCACCTTTCTCTCGCAATCTTTGTGTGGTTTTTTGTTGATATGTGTATTTATTTTGCCTTTCTGCTATTCTAACGTTTCTAATTCCTCTATGCTTTGCATTGTCCAGGATATTGCATTAGCATCTGTTTCAATGAGACCTATCCCCTTTGCTCCAGTTTTGGAGAAGCTCTCTCTTTCTGACATGAAATATGGATCTGTGAGACGGTTTTATATAGAATCTCCAGAAGATAATGCAATACCTCTGTCACTTCAACAGAGTTGGATAAACTCAAGTCCCCCAGAAAAGGTATTTTGTTTAAAAGGTGCTGATCACTCTCCATTTTTCTCAAAGCCTCAAGCACTGCACAAGCTATTAGTAGAGATCTCAAAGCTCCCTTCAAGTGGAAAGAGTGGTAGCTAGATTGCCTTTAGAACTTCCTCCCTAAATCTCCATTGACATGATACAAGAACCCCACACAGGATTGTCATCGATCTTGTACATCCACATACCCATCAAAACGGCTTTTCCTAGTGTCAGATTCTGAAGAAAATCTTTGACATCTTGTTTCAGGATGAAATGTGTTAATATATTTTTGTCTTGTCATTGTTTTCCCTGCAAGAGATTTCATTTTAATGATAATGAAATTTTACACCTCAGTTAGTTCATATAGAGCACATCCTTGATAATATTTATGCTGTCTGACATCCATTGTTTGTCATTCTAATGTAACCGTAGCCATACAAGACAACTCGCAAATAGTTGTTACTCATGTTGGCGTCTGGAAATGCAGCAATCCAGGTGACCATAAAAGAATGAAACTCTCTCTAGATGCATACTTACAGGATGTGACTGACCATGTATATTTTAAAGCAAGAATGTAGAAAGCTTGTTATGTTACATTTTATTTATATTTTGTTAGTGGTATTTACTAGAAAAACCAGGGAAAGTACTTGTGCTTAGCTTTTCATCAAGTTATTGAACCTTAAGAAAGAAGATAGGTGTGGAGATCCATAGACATTACAAATCAATGCATTTGTGATTCGTCCACATACTTTAACCTTTTCAAAGCTTCTGTTGCTCTGTAATTAGTTCATTTCCACAACAAAATTCCTCACTCTGTGTGCTCAATTGAGGTCAGTATAAGATAAAAAAAAATACAAGTGTAGATAACACTACATCTCATTCAATTACATGAGGTAGTTCTGTATGCTTAAGACAACAATATTATTGCATGAAAATGACAATTCATTTCTGTTTTCACAAGATTTTTATTACAACTAACATCCGAAACTCGTTAAAGTCGTGTTCAATCTCCTCAGCTACTCTTCTGTCCAATTAAATCCAACACAACTAACTTGTAAAGAAGAGCTGCTTTCCAAACCAGAACCTCTTAACTGTGAACCAACTCTATGGGACAGTGAATAGAAAAAACGAAAACATTAGTTATTACCTATTAGGATCAAACGCTGTAAGAAAATGACACCGTAACATATTAATAAATGTTCAGTAACATCATTGAAATAGAATGACATAGATAACAAAGGTTAAATAGTATGCTTCTGAAGCCTCCATATGGACCAATACAATGAAACCAACGTCAGATACAGAATCGATTCCATGACATCAACTGCCGACCGCTTAACAAAAACAAAAGCCAGCTCAGACATTGACTCCGTCAAACTCTTTTAACTGAAATTAAATCCACTTTCAACGTATTCTTTTTCCATATTTAAATTTCTTCTTAACTATTATTAGCTCAAATAATTTCCTACTTTCCTATATATAATATTAAGCCTCGTTTGCTCTGTTACAACTTATTTTGTCTCCAACTTTGCTCCTAATTTAAGCTCCTCAAAGATAAGGTAAGCAACCCATTTGATAAAAACAACTTGTATTTTTCATTATTTCCAGATTTTCAGATCCATTGATTTTCCTTTTTGATTTATGCATATTGTGACTGACATGATGTTTTGGGTTCTGGGTTTTGAATGTGAATGCGAATTTGAGATGATGCACAAGGCTTACGTTGGTTTTACATGATATTCTTATGGATTATCTTCTGCATGTGGACATTGTTGATGTTATGAAATTGTTCTAGTTGAAGAAGGAAAAGTAGATAATTTTATGCAGATTTCTTGTGTTTAGATGGGTAAATAGAGAAATTTTTGTACCATTGTTGTTTTTCTGCACTGAATTAGGTGGTAGTACTGGTTTTCAGAATGATTCGGTTGGTTTTTCACTGGATATTGATATTAATTATTAGGGTTTGTTGATTTCCTATATTGTTTGAATGTTGTCTATTTACATCAATTATTTATGTAAATGTAGCGGAGAGAATTTATTCATGGTATAGGGTTTGCTGGTGCCAAAAAGTATTATAAAGAGAAGTGTGGTTGCAAATTTGCTGACCTGTTACATTTGACATTCAATTTCACAGCGGTTCATGCCCGAGCAGTCATATTGGTGATATAATTATAGCTTTTCTTGTGCATTTAATTGGTGTTTGCTACTGTCGACGATAGCTCTCTTGCATTCTCCTTTTTCCATCATGGATAAATTTTTGAAGTTTCAATCTCCTCATAACTGAAATTTTGTTCAGGTGCAATTGTTGCTGTAGGAAGAAGAAGCCACCAGTAAGAATGGGTCGTGGAGTCAGCGCTGGTGGTGGACAGAGTTCTTTGGGTTACTTGTTTGGAAGTGGAGAGACTGCTAGCAATGTCAAGAAACAGGGGCAGGTAGCTGATAATGTGCCTTGTCAGAAGCCCGCTGTTGCTTCACGACCAACTGATAAGGATATCCCAGCAGGCACTCATGGAAATCTTACAAACAACTACTACCGAGCAGATGGACAGAACTGTGGCAACTTTATCACGGTATGATCCTTGTCAAGTTATTTCCAAAGATCCTGCATTATAAAACTTGATGAAATCTTTGAACCCGACAACCTTTCTTCAGGGTAGTTTGGTCTTGAAAACAGTATATTTCCCACAAAGAATAGATGTGTCAATAGCAGAATCAGAATTTCAACTTGCCCTATTTTTGGTTGATATAAACAAATCCATTAAAAGACACAAAAGGTGTGCAATTGATGTGCTAATGAATTAAACTAGAGCAAAGCAATTTGCAAGTACTGTACAAAAGGTATAACAACTGAATAAATTCAAACTAAAATTTGACTATAGTCTAAAAAAAAGTTTGGAGGAACTTGCATTTCTGAAATCCAATTGAAAATTTATCTAGTGAAGGCGTTCTTTAACTAATAGTTAAGAGAGAATCTTCCCCTTGAATTACTTTATTTGTTTCCTCAAACTCAGTATCAAAATAATAGGTTTTGTCGAGGTTTACAGAAACGAAAGGTCGATACTTAGTAATAAGGCAAGATATGAGAGTATTATATTCTGTTCTGATGTATATTAGTTCAATTGACGTGAAGATGTTTGCTTTTTGTTTCTCAACCATTTAAGCATAACTGCCGACTTCAAACTAAGAATTTTCCCATACGACTGTCTTTGCTTTGTACTGATTGGATCCTTTATGATTAATGGAATCATGTATTTGGACTCATTTTCATTTGTCGACTGCCCTCGGAAATACCAATGCTAAATAACAGAATTATAGAAACCATTGTATGTGCTTCAAAGGCCCAAAAATGAAAAAAGTTTCTCCGCGTAACAACCTTTCTCTTCATGAGCAGTTTCTGGATATTATTGATGCAAATTCTAGTGAGTTTCTAAATGTTGAAGAAATGCAACAGTTGTGTCCCAGCATCGGTAATCACACATTTGTAGCATTATCCATCATCCTTCCTAGTCAGTGGCAAAAGCATTCCACATACAGCATTACTTTCACTGAAATACATCAAATGATATATCACTTACAATAACACCTCCACCCTAAATGTCAAACTCGGGATTACTTCATATTTCTGAACCGTTGAATAAGCAATTCAATTGTCAAGTATTGCATTTATGCTCCTTTATCATAACATTCTGTTAATGATATATATATATATATATATATATACTCTTGGATGCAGGATCGGCCATCAACCAAAGTTCACGCTGCCCCTGGCGGCGGATCTTCCCTGGGTTACCTCTTTGGTGGCAGCGGGAACTGAGTATATATACTTGGTTCGTAAGAAAGCAAGGGTGGCATTGTGTGCTCAGCATCGGCACATATTATTCATAGTTTTTAGTACTACCTAATGATCTCTATGTGGGAAATTGAGGACTTCATCTTTATGCAATGTAATGTGGTGCCTTAATGGGAAATTGTTGTCATTGTGATGTATTTGGCTATGAGTTTCATAAGTATTGCAAGTGCCTAATGATATTATTTCTTTGAACATCAACTTGTGTGTACTCAATTAAAAGTTACCCCATAGAATAAATTAAATCATAAAACAATGCAAAAATAAATCATAATTTAAATTTTAATATTAAATCTTTTAAATTTAATGTAAGAGGATTCAAACCTCATTATTATTTTATTTATTTTAAAATTTTTTTCGATTAAATCAATCAATAATCATAAATTTGTACTTTTAGTATAATATTATTTAAATTTTAATTTAAGTTAGAATATTCATTAAAATTAATTTAATTGAATTTAAATTTCTTATTTGAGGTGAGCCGATTTATTTATATTTTATTATTATAAACCTATTCAAATTCTCAATAATAATTATAAATAAATAAATAAAAGAAATTATAGACGGTAATGACCGTCTATAATATCCGGATAAAATGACACAAAACTCCTACACCATTTGACCTAAAATACACCCTATTAGAGTATTTCACTCTCTCTCCGTCTTCTCTCTTTCTCTCTCTGCCCGGCTGCCAGAACCAGAAACGTCACCGTTTCAAATTCACCGTTGCAGAGAGCACCAACAGCACACAATGACTACAGTCGTCCCTACATCCGAAGAAGATCCCGCTCTAGCCGTCGTCCGCTTCACCTCCGAGCTCGCCTGGGCCGATGCCGGTCCCGAGGTACTGTTACATGCATACAGAAGATTT
>JAXCLQ010000015.1:2023784-2039659 GCA_035584115.1 Cedrela odorata
TATTCATTCCCATGGCCACCTTCACTCTTTACCTGATCATCCCTTACCTGTATCTCCTCCACTATACGGTGGCCGCCGCAGAAACCTCTCCGCCCTACGTTCCCACCGATATTGTCCTCCTCAACTGCGGGGAGTCATCAAACACCAGATCGTCCGACGACAGAAACTGGGAGGGTGATTCTCGGTCCAAATTCATTTCCTCTGCTGCCAAATCTGTTGTAGGCAAAGCATCTTACCAGGATCACTCCGTTCCTCGAGTCCCTTACATGTCAGCCCGCATCTTTCTTTCGCAATTCACCTACGCAATACCTGCTGTACCAGGTCCGAAATTTCTCCGCCTTTACTTCTACCCAGTTTCGTACTCCGGCGACCTTGACGATATATCCACTTCCTTCTTCTCTGTCTCTGCTAATAATTACATTCTGTTAAACAACTTTAGTGCCCATCTCACTGTTTCCGCCATGAATCCTCCAGTTGCTTCCTTTATCAAAGAATTTGTCATCTCTGTATCCGACAATCAAGTACTGAATTTGACGTTTACTCCATCTCCGAGCTCGTATGCTTTTGTTAACGGTATTGAAGTAGTTTCCATGCCGGACAATCTGTACACAGAGCAAAGTGACGATAAACCTATTCACTTTATCAACAGCGATACGGTTTTCAATTTTGATAAACCTGTTGCTCTCGAAACAGCTTATCGGCTAAACGTTGGCGGTGGGTATGTTTCCGGTGAAAATGATACCGGCATGTTCAGGGAATGGCAAGACGATTACAATTATATTTACGCTGCGGCATATGGAGTTACTCCTATGCCGACTGATGCCACCGTAAAGTACACCACAGACACGCCGGCGTACACTGCACCGACGGTTGTCTACAAAACTTCACGTACAATGGGAAAAGATCCTAATCTCAACAAGAAGTGTAACCTAACGTGGAATTTCCCCGTTGATCCGGGATTCTACTACCTGGTTAGACTCCATTTTTGTGAGACTCAACTGGAGGTTACGAAGCAGAATCAACGAGTGTTTTCTATATTCATCAATTATCTGACGGCAGAGAAAGATGCCGATGTAATCAGCTGGAGTGGCGCCTCCGGTATTCCAGTGTTCAAGGATTACGTTGTCTGGGTTCCAGTTGATAAAAACAATTCGAATAAGCAAGACTTTTGGCTCGACCTACACCCGTTTTTGGACCTGGACCCTTTGCCTAAGTTTGCTGATGCTATCTTGAATGGTCTAGAATTATTCAAGTTAAACAACTCGGATGGCAATCTTGCTGGCCCAAATCCTGAACCAAGGGCGGTCTCTAAACCACCAGAACAGCAGACAATCTTATCGGACAGAAAAAACAACAAAGGGTCTTTGCTGGTTGTTATTGTTGCCTCTGTTCTTGGCGGTATCTTCGCAATTTCTCTTGTGTGTTTCATTGTTGTACGGAGGAAGAGGAGAACAGAAAAGGACTCTGCTACTAAGGAAACAAAATCATTATGGGATCCAATATCTATCACGGTTACCTCCATTAATACCAACGCTTCATCACTACCATCTGACCTTTGCCGTCGATTTTCACTCTCCGAAATCATACAGGCTACGTCCAATTTCGATGATCAGAACATCGTTGGCTCTGGTGGATTCGGTCATGTGTACAAAGGTTGCATTGACTGTGATGGGTCAACAACAGTTGCAATTAAGCGTTTAAATTCATCGTCCAGACAAGGATTGCGAGAATTTCACACAGAGATCGAGATGATCTCTAAGATTCGTCACCTTCATGTCGTTTCTTTACTCGGCTTCTGCGATGATCGTGGCGAGATGATTCTCGTTTACGAGTACATGTCACGTGGAAACCTCAGAAGCCATCTCTACGACTCGCAGAACCCTCCTCTGCCATGGAAGCGCCGCCTAGAAATCTGCATTGGCGCAGCACGAGGACTCTATTATATCCACGCAAGCGCAAAACAGACGATCATTCACCGGGACGTCAAGTCAACCAACATATTACTTGATGAGAATTGGGTGGCCAAGATTTCAGATTTTGGCTTGTCAAGGATAGGTCCCAGTGGCATGTCCCACACCCACGTCAGCACTGTCGTGAAGGGAAGTTTCGGTTACGTGGACCCGGAGTACTACCGAAGACAGCAACTCACTGAAAAATCTGACGTGTACTCATTCGGTGTGGTCTTATTAGAAGTTTTATTTGTTAGACCATCTGTGATCAACGGTGTACGAAAAGAGGAAGCAAGTTTAGTCTCGTGGGCCCGGCTTTGTCATGCGAGGGGAACCGTTTATGAAATCATGGACCCACATCTAAGGGGCGAGATTGCGCCGGTGTGTTTGGGCAAGTTTATAGAGATAGCTGAGAGTTGTGTGAGGGATGAAGGAATCCAACGGCCGACGATGGGTGATGTGGTGTGGGGTCTGGAGTTTGCATTACAGCTTCAGGAGACAGCTGACAAGAATATCAACGGTGGTGATGGGCACATTGAGTTGAAAAAAGAAAGCCTGTCATTGCCGCGTGGAGAGGTGACCACCACTGATGATGATGATGATCCGTTTAGTGGGTCAGGTGGACAGGTGGTAGAATCAAGGTCCACAATCAGTAGTGGTGGACAGAGTATCAAACAATATGGTTATCTTGATGGAGTGA
Organism: Cedrela odorata; assembly: GCA_035584115.1. NCBI lineage: Eukaryota > Viridiplantae > Streptophyta > Magnoliopsida > Sapindales > Meliaceae > Cedrela > Cedrela odorata. The sequence continues at coordinate 2,026,434 of JAXCLQ010000015.1, forward strand.
AATCAGAAAATGTTTTCTCAGAAATTGTGAACCCAAAAGGAAGGTGAAAGAAATGAGGCCCAAAATCAAGAATTGGGCCTTCAGTTAAAAGTTTGGGTTCACCCATGTTATCTTTCCAGTGTACCTACTTTTATGTAATTAGGGTTTTGTACTAAAATTTTAGAAATTAGAAAGTTTTAAGTTTAGTATTGATTTTTAAAATTTGTGTTATCAACCGCATTATTATATTAATGTATACAATAAGTATTCGTAATGAAAATATTTTACCTTAATTATTATGTTTAAATTACGAAAGATATAAGAAGTACAATTCACAAGCAGATGTCTATATCTAATGTGTAATGGAAATATAATTTTAAACTTTATAAAATAACTATTTGTAGATAAAATATCTTAAATTAAATTAAATTAAATTTATGATAATCGATTTATACTCATATTTAAAGTTTATTTTAAAATTGTATGTCAACTTAAGAAAAAATTTCATATTTTTTTATTATATTATTTGTATAATAATTTAATAAGTTATATATATATATATATTTATATATTTCAAAAATTATTTATCATACTCATAATTATGATAAATAAATGTACTCATGACATAGTGTATATCATTAGATGAGAGGTGGATCAAGAATTTGTCTTTGCTTTCCGAGCTAAAAAAAAAAAAAGGACATAATTAACATGTGGCAACGTATATTGGGATAGATAGTAATTAGTGAATCTTTTAGGGTTGGTATGTAAAAATACATGCAACCACGCAGTTAAGCTGTAATTTTACTTTCAGAGCATTTTTAGGTCAGCCTCGTACAGAAAACGAGCGAACCGAACCAGTTGCAGTTTGTTGTCACAGAACAGCATCCAGTGAAGAAGATGAGCAGCAACAGACGTGGCCCGCCAAAGCATCAGAACAGCTATGCCTGGAAACCAAACGCCGGCCACAAGATCAACGAAAAGGTAAGCATTAGAAAAAAGGAAAACACTTTAAGTACCGTCTTGAAAGCTTTCTTGATTTCAAAAACCACCTCCAAAATGTTTCATGTAGGAAGTTGGTGGGAAATTAAGACCCTTTTCTGAGATAACGGGAGTTTGCCCTCGGTGTAAAGACCAGATTGATTGGAAACGCCGTTATGGCAAATACAAGCCTCTCACTGAACCTGCCAAGTGGTCTGATTTCTACTTATTTATAAATCAATGTATCTAATACTATGTGTTTTTGCATGTGTGTGTATATATATATATATATATATTATGTGTATAAAATATGTATCTTGAAATATTAGTTCTGTGTGTAATAGTACTACAATATAATGTTGCAGTCAACGTTGTTCGAAGCGGGCTGTGCGTCAAGCTTATCATAGCCTGTGTCCTGGTGGGTGTGCAAATTTTTTATTTTTTACCTTGGTTACAATTTTATGGTGAAAAGAGAATAAAGGAGCTTTTCTGTTCTTGGATTCACTTTTTGTTTGGCTGGATATTTAGTGATTATTTTGGTGTTGGTTTAGGTTGTGCAAAGGATCAAAATGTATGTGCTAAGTGTTGTTGCCGCGTGGATCGTGTAGTTGGAAGGTTTGGCTGATTCTTAGATATGTGAATTATGATTGAATTCAGTGATTGGGTATTCCTAACAAAAAGTGTGCTTGGTTTTTGAGAATATTGTTATGCTTATTTGGATCTTGTGTCATGTTTATCTGAATTTTGTAGAGACCTTGCGGAGGTAGAGGCTGAGCAAAAGATGCTTGACTCGGTTTGTATATACCTTAAGGATTTTTTATTGTACTGTGAAAATAGTTGTTGTTTAACATTGAAAACTAATGGGTATGCTGATTTTATTACAGGCAATAAAAAATGCTCGTGAGAGGGATCGAAGAACTCTTCTACGTGCTGTAAGCTCCTAGACCGATGTTCTTTAGCTAAATATATAGGTTTATTTTTACCAAGTGAAGAAAAGATTTCTTTTCTTTAATAAGGAGACAGCTTACTCTATGATGGTATATCCAATATCATGTTCATAAAGTAAATTAAGCATGTTGTTGATGCTAGTTTAAATTATTCAGTTTTAGTGCTTTCGAGATTTGAACTACCAATACATATAAGGTTAAGAAGGACATATTTCAGGTGTTCCACGTCTAAATCTGTTGTAACTATTGAATAACATAATTGTCTTTCTGACAATCATAATCTCTCATCTGCAATGCAAAAGGAAGAGACATACTGATTTCAGAATGTCTCTCTGAATCTCTATGTTAAATGGCATTGAAGAATGGTGGATTATCTTTTTCACTCTATATATTTGATTGGCTGGGTTGACTATCAATATTGATTGGATTCCCTACAGGTTTCCTGTTCTGTCTTTGTTTGACATTAGAGGCGTGGTGGCAGAGGGGAATAGATTTTGTTTGACTGTACATTTGGGACAGATAACTAGCTATCCTCTTACCTATCTGGGAAAAATTACCACAGAATAAACTATCTTTTCATTGGCAAGTTCTGAAAATATTGATAAAAATTTCAAAAGTTGGATTGTGGATTTTAGCTTCGTGTGAGGTGTTTGCGTCATCATAGTAACCATTCTGTACTGTTGAACTTTTATTGTAGGAACATGTTGTCTTTTATACTCATATTGAGGTGTCTTTTTATTTGTATTTGGCTCAAGTTTTTCATAGTTGAGTGCGCGCGCTTGTGTGTACTTGTTTTCAAAATAATATAGATTGATCAGCAGTACCCGTTAATCAGAAATTAAGAAGATCCTCTTTCATGATATTATACCTTCTCAATAGTAACCCAAGTTCACCTTTTAAAATTTGCTCTTCGCTTGTGGCTTTTTGTTTTCTGCTTAACATTGATTCTATTCATTGTTACAGATGGATAAAGGTAAATCTAACAATTCAGAGAAAAACCCAACTAACAAAAATAAAGTTGGGGATTTATTTCCTACCGCATCACTCGAGGAATATGCTGCAAAAAGCAGACGTGACAAAGACAACAATGATGGTGAGGGCATTGACAAAACCAATGATGAAGATGATGATGCCGATGGTGAAGCTGGAGATAGTGATCTTGATGATGAAGCTGAAGATAGTGATCTTCATGATGAAGATGACCATGATAATGTTGACCGAGTTTGTAATTAAAAGAGGTGCAAACTTCTTCAAGAGCTGTTTTAATGTGCGGATGGTTTCCTATCAACAACAGTGGGCAGGCTGATTCCAGTTTTCTTTGTTTTGGCTATTGTTCTTGTAGATTGTATTTCCTGGAAGGTACAGATTACCCTTTTTTTGTGTTTATGTAGTGTTATTTCATGCGATTGCACTATCAGTTATTTCCAATGAAAATTTTGGATGTGAAATGAAGCTAGAATTGTATTCTCAGAATATCTAAATGAGCAACATTTATTCTTTGTTTCTTTTGTCTGATCATTGTTGACTGTGGAATGCAGTTCTAATCCTCCCCTTATCGAAAATTTTATAGGCATCTAATTACAGTTTCTTCCAGTCAATAGAAGCTCTGTAGAGCTTAAGAACTCAGTTTCCCTTTGAAGGGAGTTTGTATTTAATCATACATGAAAATATATCTGTTCTACAAATTGTATTCTCAAAATTTTCTATTGGAACCGGCTTGAGTACGGCATATGGACACTCTTGCTTGCTCAACTCTGCCGAAGCAATATTTTTTTTTATCTCTTGTTTGATATGTGATTTGATCTTCTGCCCATGATAGAGTGAAATTTTAGCAGTTTCTTTATTTGAAAACATTTTTCCTAAATGTGTGTGAAGCTTTCAATATGTTTGTGCACTAAAATGTAGTATTCTTGAGAGCTGAAATTGTTCACTTCAAAAGCTGGTTTCTTGGTCAGATTTTACGCAGATAAATAAGCTTGGTTTTGATTGCTAAGAGATGAAGCAGAGGGAAATAAAATTTGGAAGTTTATTGGCTGTCAGTCAAACCGAGTTTTGCTTCACTCAAGTTAATAATGCATGTAAGCTGCCATTCAAATTAATTCTCTCGAGAGTTGAGATTTTTGCCTCAACTTGAAGTCATGGCATTAATTTTTAGTATTAGTTTATACCATGAAACATGGAGATACTGCCCTACGACTTTTTTTACATCTGCAAGTCAAAGAAATGCTAAACTGGGGACATTAAGAACCTAGGGAGCACCAAAACTGAAATATAGAATAAGGAGAGAATCGGAAACTCAAAGTGAAGAGTTAGACAAATGGGGTAACTTCAAGCTGGTATTTACTCTCTGGCAACAAAAGAATAGAGAAAAACCCATTTGAGAAATGCATAGACAAAGCAACTCTAAACAATTGAAATGGCATCTTGGATGTCTTCTAATAACCTTTTGTCCTCTTCTTCTCTTAAGCATCTTCACAATTATTTTCTTAAGTTCAGGTCTTTCTTATCATCAGTTTATCTTCACCAATAAAACCAATAACTCCTATAACCAAATTGTTATGCCTTACACAATCCAAACAAGTCTCCAATTTGCAGGCACCAGGTGCAGTTCTGCTGGAGCAGCTGCACACTGAAAGTTCAGAACCAAAAGCAGTAGCAAAGTTCTCAGACCAAGTTCTTCACTATATCTTTGGACAAGCTTGCTGATAGCATATCAGGTCTCCAGCACAGTAATCCTCCTCCTGGTAGCAATGAAATCAGCAATGTGGATGAAGATTTGAGTGAACCTGAGGAAAGCGATCTCGAAGAAGGAATAATGAATAGAAAGATCTTCAATTCAGGTGAGCTTCTAAACTACACGTTGCCTAAACCAAACAGGTTAAGTGGAAAGAAGAATTTCCTCGAAGTGGAGGCAATTAATCCTTCTGTTGGACAAGTTTGTGCAAAGATGGCTGCAAATGTAGATCATTTCATGACTTACAAGGTTTATGGGATGTGCCCAGATGATTGGGATACAGCTCAGAAGCTAATAGCCAATGGCTGTGATCCATTGCCAAGAAGGAGATGTTTTTCAAGAACACCTGTAAATTACAGTAAGCCGGTTTCAATTAACACCTCTCTTTGGATTCAAGCTAGTGATGTCAACATCTTATGGAACCGTCAAATGCAAAGACTACACTTGCCTTGTTTCAAATGAAACAATGGACCGAAGAGGCTTCTTCAAATGTACAGATTGTTTTAATCTTTCCAAACGTGGTTGGGATGTTCCAACAAATGAATCTATTTCTGCTGAATTCGCCATAGATGAAGTCTTAAGACTAAAGCCAGGAGAAATCCGAATTGGCCTCGACTTCATCCCCTCAACTGGTACGTTTGCAGCAATGATGAGAGAGAGACAAGTAACCATTGCACCAGCTACACTAAACTTAGGGGCACCTTTTAATGAAGTGATTGCACTAAGAGGTCTTCTACCTCTATACATATCAATTGGCTCCAGGTTTCCATTCTTTGACAACACACTTGACATTGTTCATTCTACTCTGTTTTTAGATGGGTGGATAGGGACACAGCTTCTACAATTTGTACAATTTGATCGGGACAGAATCCTTCGACCCAAGGGAATCCTTTGGGTGAATCGTTTTTTCTGTGAGAAATATGACATGAAGCTGTATTTGGATGAGTTTTCAAAGCTAGGTTACACAACAGCGATGAGCTTTTCTTCTCCGCAGTTCTGGAGAAGCCAAATAGAGGTTAAATCCACCAGGATGGTGGTAAATAAACGAAGATGAAGCATTGCTAAATATTAAGAGAGTTTGAGCTATGAATTTTAACCATGTACTCCGTTTTTGTTCCCTATTAAAACATAACTTCAAATGAAGTTCATAGTGACAAAAAAATATATTCAAAAAATGTAACGTGCATAACTTCTCTTCACCATGTATAGAACAGACCTCTTGCACCATGTTGAATTCCATATTTGCACCCTGCATTGTTTGGTTAAACAGACTAACAGAGTACCAAATATCAGCAGGGATCCCCAAAATATAACAGGGTTACCACTCAATCTGTACAAGTGTGTGTGCGCACAGGGAGAGAGACTGAGAGCGAGATTTATGTAATATCAAGTATTTAAATTGGATTCCAATTTCAGAATCGCTACACAGTGCTGATACGGATATCCCAGGATGGAAAAACTACAATTGAACTGTAATAAATTGACCAAAAAGTATGGAATTGTCCAACAATCAATTCGTTGCTTTGAGGATACACTTGCTACAGCTCCTAGTTGATTTCCTGTATAAGTAAAAAAATTTAGCTTAAAAGAAACTTAGCTAGAACCAATACAGCTTTAAAAATTACTCTGTAGTCCAAATTCAATAGCGGTAAGGTTGGCTCAGCAATAAGAAGATAATGATTGCTGCCACGACAGCACAATGTTTTTGGATCTTGAAAGAATGGGAAGCAAAAAAAGAAAACTCTTTTCAGTATGTCAAAGCACAGCCATCTCCAGGAATAAATGAATCCCAGCCAGCTCTGAACTCCAAAACTACATCATTCATGCAGTAAGAAACTTAGGTTGTGAGAGTATTTAGATTGCATCTATTCATCTTTTGCACACAGACGCTCTGAAAAGATAAAACAACAATAATTTTAGAGTTGGCTTTGAAAATAACAAGAGGCACAGACACATAAAGAAGAGATCGCAGACCAAAATGGAGAAAATGGAAATTTAGACCCTCTAAGGGAAAAGAAATAAAGGACAAAAGATATAACAAAACACAAATATCCAACACAACCAGAAAATAGATGTACACTCTTGCAGCCCGAATAAATGATTTCAACAACTCCATGGGGTAATATATGACAAAGATTATCAGACCACGCATGTGGAAATCAAACGGATTCTTTGGTTTCAACACCATGAATCTCCAGAATCTAGGTCCAGTTCCAGGACCGCTGAGTTAGTAGCATTCAAAATATGATGGGCCACATAATAAAATAGTAATGAGAATGAAAAACAAACCACAGAGTTCATCAAGTTGTTCAAGCATCAGCATCCCCATATCAAAGATCATTTTATATTTTTGTCCATGTTATATTCCTTTCAACAATAAATGGAAGTCCACAAAAGGAAAGAATCCATACTCAAATATTCATAGGCTACTATCAATGAGGTTCCCCATGCGGACATGCTAAAGAATCTTGGACCCAACCCTCTATATAATCCTTGCCAACCATCTTCTGAAATCAATTTCTTCACCACATGTCTTGCAGAGGGTCTCTTATCATGCGCCATCACCTAAAATGCAGAAACAGATAATTAACAGAATAAAATAAAATATGATAAAAACTACTTGAAGTTATCAAATGCAGTGGCAAGCCAGCATATCAAACATAAGAAAATAGAGAAAACCATCGAAGTATTATTCCGGTTTACGTGTAAAAGGGTGAGGACTCTCAAACTCATGTGAAGTGTCCCACAGACTAGAATCCACAGGAAAATTTACTAGCAAAATGTAAGGCTTTGGTGTTATTGACCAAGTTAAATTGAAAGCCTTTTTCTAAGCTTATGTTCTAACCATACTAGAAGCTAAAACTTTCACATAACTACTTCAACCCACTTGCATCAAACCCACACGCACATAAGTGTAGAAATCAACAAACGTGCATGTGCACACTCAGGGAGAAGCATGGGCTAATTTAATCACATCCTGGTAAAATAGAATGACCTCAAACCACAATGCAGTAACAGCAAAAAGGGTATTGGAACCAGAAAAGAAGAAAGAAGAAGGGTAGCTTGATGTCAACTAGGTCCCAATAACACCTGTAATCGAGTCTTGACAGTGTCCAATGGAGTAGTGATGCAGGATGCTGTTGCACCTGCAATAATTCCTCCAGTAGCTTGAACAGAGGCTATTTTCCACTGGCTGGGTGCAATTTCATCAAGGTCTGTTCCATGGCCTAGGAGTCTGCTCAAAACAATCAGATGGTATGTTAATATAAATGCGCTGGGGATAATTATAGTAAATAATTAATAAACATTAGAATCCATCTTTTTATTGCCTGCACTATTAATGAAAAGCTGCCACCCAATTTATTTAAACCAGACAATTGTTGCCTAGCCTCGTAGTTACAAGAATAGATCAATATTATGAGAATTTAACAGAACCTGCGTTTTCTAACCTCCCAATTCCTTCCTTGCATATTATCAATATCCTCATTTATCACAAAGCTAAGATTTAGAGTAAATAAGTTCTAAGTTTGAGCAACAGACACCTGGAGTTGCTGACCACTTTTGAAGAGCATGTAATCATAAGAATATCAGCACAATTGACTTAAAATCTACTTAAAAGTGAAATTTCCTAGATCAGCCAACAAATAAAATGTCCAATCTAAATCTAAAGTTACAGCATGATGCAGTCCAGTTGGAGGATAAAAGATTAACAAATCAAAGAAAGATAACCCACTGGGCTAAGTCCTATAATAATTGTCATTTTATACACATTGAGCTTTGATAGAGAACAAAAGACCAGTGTATCACCTCCAAATGATGCGTTGGCTTGAACCATAAGTTGCCCACCATACAGCATTTGATGGGGAATAAGTCATAACAGATAGACCAAACCCTCTGTACAACCCCCTGATGCCCTCAGATTTTATAATCTTACGAGCAACATCCAGGCCACCACTATATTTCGCATGGCCTGAGTATCCTTGTACCATCAACTTTTGGCTAACCTGAACAATTTCATTATGAAAAGGTTTAGTAGTTTGAATTTTTCTAAGTATCTCAAATCGTATTTGCAATCTATAAAGCATGGATGTAGGCATGGAATTTGGTACAATAGAGTCTGAATATAGCCCTCAGCAATTCTTGAAAAAGGTATGGCATGATATGAGGGGATAAACTAATATATAAATGCATATTCTATACAGCTTTGGTAATTTTTCATAAAACATAGAATATTTAAAATAGAAACTCACTATAATTTAACATACATTCAGTCCTAATTATAAGTTACATAACATCTATCTCCGCTATGATAAATCATATTAAGAAAGAGGAAAAATAAAAATAAAAATGCAATTACAAAGTTTCTGCTGTTTCCACCTAATGAGAACTTAAAATAACTGCCTCCTAATTTAGCATACATCAAAAACTACTCAAATAGGTGGGCCGGTTAGTCGGGGGCAAGTAGCTGGACAACATATGTAAAAGTACAAATCCTTATATAGAATTTTACAATACCAACTTATTTGACAACAGAATGCTCACTCGAAAAGTTACATACCACGTCAAGTGGAACAAACACAGCTTGAGAAAGCGTTGATCCTGTCATTCCAGCAATTCCATTTGCTAATGCTGCCTTTGTAGGTTCAGATAGTTTAAATGGTTCAACGATCTTGAAAGCTGCCGTTTTTGTGGTCTCAAAAACAGACATAAATATTATCCTGACAGGAACTGCACCAGTGATGACTGTACCAAAACCTCTGTACAGACCAGGAAACCCATCAGTTCTCAGAATCCCTCTAAGAACAGAAAATGCATTTCTCTCAATAGTGTCTTTTGAAGCAACCTGAAGCCTGGTTTTTACTACGGAGACTGGATACAATGCCACTGTAACCCCTGTAAAGAGGCCAGCTCCAACAATGTAAAATTTTGTTTTATCAAGCCTGAAGAATGAATTCAATTAATGCGCATAGGAGAAATGTAGTCATAGATTTAAAAAAAAAAAATTGAACAATTAGGAAACAGTGATCAGAGGCATGAAAGGTAAAGATAAATAACATGTTCATCAAACAGTGCTGGTCCCTAAAGGATTAATTTTTAGAGGCAAAGATAGATGCTGTTGATGACTTCAGACTTATGGTTAAACTATGACCAAGACAACATGTCTTTCGATGCTTTTATCCTGCTCTTTGAGGGCCTTCTTGAAAAATCTTTTTATTGAAGTCCCTTGTCCAAACTAGATTAATTCATGATAGTCACTGTGTACAACTTCAGAGTTGGAGTTTTCATGCTTTCATTTGTGATTTTGACAATTGGAATAACTTCAATGCTCTCTAATTTTCCGTCCAAGATCTTTAAAACTACATATAAGAACAAAATAGCTTGCAAGCTTTAACAGCTGACTAAATCTCTAAATCTTACAAATCTCTAAATCGCAAACAACTCCACCGGAACAGTTGACTAAGCTTTAACAGCTAAATTAACGGATTAAAGAAGGAAAAACAAGAAGTGAAAACCGAAACGAATTAATGAAGCAACGATTGACGATACGTACTTGTCCCAATTAATCTCCGTCTGAGCGAACGAATGAACTCGGGAATTTGATGCCTCCATTGACATCGAATCTCTCTGCAACTACAGAATCAAGAATGCAATACCAATATTTTTCCGAAAGCCAACCAAGTCGTTAAAGAGAAAGTTTCAATTGTTGAACGTTCAAAAATGAACAGCTGGTGGTTTCAGTCTTCGCTTCCTCCTGATTACTTGGAGCCAAAACTTCCTTCGCAATTCGATTTCTGTGTCCGGCCCACAAACATTTGGTCCGTAACCCAACCAGAAAACGTTTCTAAAATAACAATGACCGGAATGACAGTCAAACCACCACCCGCCACCACATCCAATATCAATAGCTCAGTCAAAGTCCACAGCAAACAGGGAAGTTAACAAATAACGTGAAGTTCATGCCTAACTTTGGGCCGAATTCTCTTTTTCCTTTTGTCGGGTTCCGGTTGAGGCCCCATATACATATAGTCAATAACCCAACAAGGAAGCATGACTAAAATGACAAGCCCATCAGTTTCAAGGAACGACAGTCAAACCACAACCAGTTACCAATACCATCTCCAATATCAACAGCCAGCCCAGTCAAAGTCTGAATGCATGCAAGTTTCCAGAACATGCGATAGCACTTGTTGCCTTGAAAATCAAGCTAACCCCGTAGTGCTCTTCCTCCTTTACCTTCTTTTACGGGGGAAGAACAAGTCATGGTCATGAACTTCTATTTTAGTTACATTTTAATGTAATAGCCAAAGCACTTGTTGTTTTTTTGTTTTTTCACTTGGAAAATATAATAAGAAATTTTTTAAGTTCAGTTCAGTTGTGAAACTGACTTGTCAAGTGAGTAAAAGCTAGTCACCACCGAGTATTCTATCTTTTATTATCTCTTTTTTCTTTGTGTTTCTATTGGTTGAAGTTTTGAGTTAAACCAGGAGAGAGAGGAAGAGACAGAAAACAATCAAACATTCAGATTACGAGATAATCTAATGCAAGAAATGGAGGTTCTCTTGGAACCCAGTTCGAGATTCTTCTTTAAAGTCTCTACTTGCACCATAATTTTTCTCTTTCTGTTTTCTTGCACAAGCTTTACAACAACAGGTGAGCTTCTGTTTCTTTTTTTCTTTTTTTGATATATATATATATATATTTAAAGTTCTAAATTTGGACGCTTTGTTTGCTTCTTGTTTGTGTTAATGGGGTTTATATAGAAAAAGTTTTTATTTTTTTCATTTTGGTGTCGTTTCTTGGAGTGAAATTGACTGATGAGGTAGTATTGGAGGAATTTTGCATGCTTTGTTTCTTGAATTTGGCAAATGAGGACCTGGATTTTCTTCAATCGTCTATAAGTTGAAGTATTTACTGTCTTCTGCCATACTCTGATGCTAATGTTAATGGGGTTTGGTGGAAAGCTTTGAGCTTTAGCTTTTCATCTCTAGAACTTTCTATAATGATGAGTGTTTAGCAGCAGCATTCACTTTTCTTGATAATTATATAAATATAACTTGCAAAAGAAATTTCGGTCCCTCCTCAAGTGATTTAACCTTTTTGGCTCTTGTTATTTTGAGGGAAATGAAGACGAAATAGAGGGGTGAATCTTTATTTTCACTTTCAAGTTTTGCTTCAAGACATGGTAATCAGATGGTGAAATGCCCTTCTTTTTTTTTTTTAAATTAAAAAAAAATTAAAACTAGATACATTTGCGTCATTAAACTTAAAGAGGATTATCATCTGGTAATCTCATAAACATCAATCTGGCCTTGACATATCCTGTTTAAAATTTGTCTTATTTCTTCATTCTCGTATTATTTTTCGTTTTCCATTAATGCAAAGAGTGTTGATGAATAAGGCTTTTTGTTTTGCTGGTTGTTTTTGCTTCTGAAGCCTATGATGCACTTGACCCAACTGGAAACATCACAATCAAATGGGATATCATGAGCTGGACTCCAGATGGCTATGTTGTAAGTATTAGAATTCCTAGGAATTGATTCTCCTCAAGCCCTGTTTTTTGCTTCAATTAATTTGGAGTTATAAGTTTTTCTTGTTGCCAACTTTTAATTCTTTTCACATGAAATTAAATAGTAAGCTTCTATACTCAGGAATTGCAGAGATATTACGATTTGATCTCATTAAAGTGAGGATAGTCTTTTGAGCTTTAAAGTTGTCAACAAGACATTTGTTCCAGCAATATGCTGGCAGTGGAATGTATAACTGGATTCAATTTACTTTTCCTTCATCCACGGGTTTAATATGTAATTGCTTGTTAATGGAATTAACAGGCTGTCGTCACAATGTACAACTTCCAGCAATATCGCCACATTCAAGCACCAGGGTGGACAATGGGATGGACATGGGCAAAGAAGGAGGTAATATGGAGTATGATGGGAGGCCAAACCACAGAACAGGGGGACTGTTCGAAATTCAAAGGAAACATTCCACATTGCTGTAAAAAGAATCCGACAGTTGTGGATTTAATGCCTGGAACACCTTACAACCAGCAGATTGCAAATTGCTGCAAAGGGGGGATAATAAGCTCGTATGGGCAAGATCCAGCTAGTGCAGTAAGCTCATTTCAGCTCAGTGTAGGTTCTGCTGGAACATCCAATAAAACAGTCAGGGTGCCTAAGAACTTCACTCTGAAGGCACCAGGGCCAGGTTATACCTGTGGTCCGGCAAAAATTGTTAGACCTAGCAAATTTATTAGTACGGATAAAAGAAGAGTCACACAAGCTCTGAGTAAGTTATTGAAAAAATATTTAATTTCTTTTAGATTCATTAAACGCATGTTTACCTTTTAAACTATATTCTAGAGTTTAATACATTTCTGAGGTTTTGTAAATTAGTGATGTTCTAATTTCTTAACTGTCCTTGGATTCAATAATTTAGTTATATAAACAATCGTAAGCTGAAATTTATGTTTAATGGTTTTGGTTTTGCTTGCTTAATATATATTTGTGTTCAATCTGTATTAAAGAATCAATAGTTTGAGTGCATGACTGCATTTAAGTAAGAAATTTTCAGAATGACTTCTTCCCCTT
>JAXCLQ010000015.1:2039759-2052196 GCA_035584115.1 Cedrela odorata
CCCTACCAATGATTGCCACCCACCACCCAAAAAAATATTAAATTTTGTTGGAAATTCAGAAATAATAACATAAATAAATAAATTTTTATTATAACTAGTCGAAAATAGTTTAATTATCAAAATTTGTAAAGAGGTTATTAGAAATGAATTATATTGTTTTAATTTTTGGTTTAAGTATAAATTAATGCCTAAAGTAAAATTGTTTAAATTTTATAAAATTAATTTATTTAATAATAATAATTTAAAATTAATTATAAATATAAAAGAATTATAAAATAAAGATATTTTCGAAATTTTAACTTCTCTTTTGGTTACATTTTAATGTAGCAGTAAGATAATGAATGCAACGACCATAAGCCATATCACTTTTGTTGTTTTCAAGTTCTGAAACTGACTTGTCAAGTGAGCAGAAGTCAGTCATCACCGCGTATTCTTTCTCTCTCTCTTCTCTATTTTCTGTGTTTGTGTCATTGCGTGTGTTCAAGTTCGAGTTAAAGCAGGAGAGAAAGAGGGAGAGACAGAAAACATTCAGATTACGAGATAATCTATTGCAGGAAATGGAGTTTCTCTTCGCACCCTGTTCGAGATTCTTCTCTAAACTCAATACTTGCACCTTTTTTCTTCTCTTTCTGCTTTCTTGCAAAAGCTTTACAGCAACAGGTGAGCTTCTCTCTCTTTTGTTTCTTGTTTGTGTTAAATTTGGAAGCTTTGTTTGCTTCTTGTTTGTGTTAATAGGTTTCATTTAGTAAAATTTTTTTTTTTTTTTTTTTCATTTTGGTGACATTTCTTGGGGTGAAATAGTCTAATGAAGTGGTAATGAAGGAATTTTGCATGGTTTGGTTCTTGAATTTGGTAAATGAAGACATATGTTTTCTTCAATCATTGATAAGTAGAAGTGTTTACTGTCTTCTGCCATCCTCTGATGCTAATGTTCACGGGGTTTGGCGGAAAGTTTTGATCTTTAGCTTTTCATCTTTAGAACTTTCTATAATGAAATGTTGGTCCCTCAAGTAATTTAAGCTTTTTGGCTCTTGTTATTTTGTGGGAAATGAAGACGAAATAGAGAGTGACTCTTTATATTCTCTTTCAAGTTTTGCTTCAATACATGTAATTAGATGATGAAATGACTTTTTTTATTTTATTAGATGATAAATTTTGGTTTTATGAATTTATAATTTTCTGGGCCAACTCCTTAACGAACAAAATGTATCAAACTTAAAGAGGATTATCATCTGGCAGTCTCATAAACCATCAATCTGGCCCTGATATATCCTGTTTAAAATTTGTCTTATTTTCTTCATTCCCATATTATTTGTCGATCTTGGTTAATGCAAAGAGTCTTGATGAATAAGGTTTTCGTTTTTCTGATTGCTTTTGTTTCAGAAGCCTATGATGCACTTGACCCAACTGCAAACATCACAATCAAATGGGATATCATGAGCTGGACTCCAGATGGATATGTCGTAAGTATTAGAATTTCAAGGAATTGATTCTCCTGAAGCCCTATTTTGCTTGAATTAATTCGCTTTAGAGATTTTTCTTGTTGCCAAATATGATTCATTTCCTGGTAAATTAACTAATAAGCTTCTATATTCTATCTTAAAAGCAGAGATATATAGATTTGATCTTAATAAAGTAAAAGCATGTGATGATAGTCTTGTGAGCATTAAAGTTGTCAGCAAGACACTTGTTCTGGCAATCTGTTGACAGTGGCATTTATAACTGGATTCAATTTACTTTTCCTTCATCCATGGGTTTAATATGTAATCGCTTGCTAATGGAATGAATAGGCTGTTGTCACAATGTACAATTTCCAGCAATATCGCCACATTCAAGCACCAGGGTGGACACTAGGATGGACATGGGCAAAGAAGGAGGTAATATGGAGTATGATGGGAGGCCAAGCCACGGAACAGGGGGACTGTTCAAAATTCAAAGGAAACATTCCACATTGCTGTAAAAAGAATCCAACAGTCGTGGATTTAATGCCTGGAACACCATACAATCAGCAGATTGCAAATTGCTGCAAAGGGGGGGTAATAAGCTCATATGGGCAAGATCCAGCTAGTGCAGTAAGCTCGTTTCAGCTTAATGTAGGTTCTGCTGGAACATCCAATAAAACAGTCAGGATGCCTAAGAACTTCACTCTGAAGGCACCAGGGCCAGGTTATACCTGTGGTCCAGCAAAAATTGTTAGACCTAGCAAATTTGTTAGTGCAGATAAAAGGAGAGTCACACAAGCTCTGAGTAAGTTATTGAAAAAATATTCTATTTCTTTTAGATTCATTAAATGCATATTTACCTTTTAAACTATATTCCACAGTTTAATACATCACTGAGGTCTTGTAAATTAATGGTGTTCTCAACTGTCCTTGGCTTCAGTAATTTTGTTATATAAACAACCATAAGCAGAAATTTGTGTTTAATGGTTTTGGTTTTTTCTTGCTTGATATTTATGTTTGGTTGATCAATATTAAAGAATCAATAGATTGAATGCATAATTGCATTGCATTTGGGATGTAAGAAATTATCGGAAACGACTTCTTCCCCCTTTTAACTTGTATTTGTAGAGAAGTTTTAATTCACCTTACTCTCTTTTTCTTTGTCAGTGACATGGAATGTTACATGTACATATTCTCAATTCCTGGCTCAGAAAACTCCCACTTGCTGCGTCTCACTTTCGTCCTTCTACAATGAGACAATAGTACCCTGCCAAACATGTGCCTGTGGTTGCCAAAATAACACCAGTCAGACAGGGAGCTGTGTAGAGTAAGTTCTCTCACTTCTCTAATGAAAAACTCGATTACCTATTGATGGGATCCACGATGGTTCACAAATTGATTAAGTTGTTCAAGATCCATCGCATGTTCATAGAAGATAGGTTTGATATGAAGTCCAAGTCCAAAGAGTGAAAAGATGAAGGTATATGCGGCCGCATTATATTCTACATGTGGGCTTGATATAATTTTATTTAATTATTTTAGTTATGTTAATGGGTTGGTGCAATTAATTAAATAGTCCATAATTATTTTTATTATTTGTTTTAGTTTGTTTTAGGGTTTCCTAATGTTTAAAAAAAAAGGAAACAAAGTTTATTTTTTGTTTCCTAGTGTTTAAAGGAAACAAGTGTTTTAGATTTTAGGAGTTTTAGTTTAACTAGGACATGCATTTCTATTAGTAGAGTTCAACTTCAACTAGGATATGCATTCCTATTAGTTTAAGGGTAGTATTAGGTTTTTAGTATTTAAACAACTTTAGGATGTTATTTTATAACAACTTTTGATGAATAAAGTTCTAAAATTTTGTGTTGAATTGTGAGCAATTTTTCTTGAGTTTTTGAATGAACTTAGACTTATCAAAGGCCTTGCAACCCTTTGTGGCGTGATATCTTTCAAAATACCGTTGGTTAGTTGCTTAATTGCGAGTTTCGGGTCAACGGTTAACTTTTGCAATCTAGGTTCTTGAGACAAGTTCCTCAACAGGTTTAGGGTTCATAATCTGATCATATTGGCTTTTCAGGTTAGGATTAACTTGTTCGTGGGTTTTTAAAACGTCGTTATTTGGGGGTTCACATCAGATTCACTTATTTGTGGGTTTTTAAAGCATCGTTCTTTGAGAGTTCACATCACCTATTCTTCAAAATTACATATATTTCCATGATTATATATTGTTTTCTAACAGTTTTGTAATTGGTATGCAGCCCAAAATCGCCACATTTAGCTTCTGTTGTGCCAACTTCAGGGAAGAATGGCTATACGCCTCTCGTCCAATGTACAAGCCACATGTGTCCAATCAGAGTTCATTGGCATGTTAAACTTAACTACAAGGAGTACTGGAGGGTTAAGATCACAATTACAAATTTCAATTACAATATGAACTATACACAGTGGAACTTAGTTGTCCAACATCCCAACTTTGACAATCTGACCCAAATTTTCAGCTTTTACTACAAGTCAATAACTCCTTATTCAGTTATAAGTAAGTTTGATCTCTTATGGTTGCTCTTGTTTGTTTCTATATCCTTTGCCTTTTACCATCTGCAGACATACAATGAATCAAGTTTTTGTATTTATTAGCTTCCGCTTTATTCTTTCTTTGTACTGTGTTTAATTGCCACATGATACATGGGTGACTTTGTTTGGCATTGGGTGTAAAATAAGACGAAATTTTGTTTTTCAGTATGTTAAGGGTTGTAATCGTTTCATTTTTTTTAATAGATGATACTGCTATGCTTTGGGGAGTTAAGTTCTACAATGATTTGCTCATGCAAGCTGGTCGGATGGGTAATGTGCAGTCAGAGCTACTATTCCGAAAGGATCTAGCAACATTTACTTTTGAGAAGGGTTGGGCTTTTCCTAGAAGAATCTATTTCAATGGAGATAATTGTGTCATGCCACCACCCGAGGCCTATCCATGGTTGCCGAATAGTGGTTCTTGCTGGTTTGTTTCCCTTCTTAATCTACTCCTGACTTCCTTGTCAGCACTGGCATTCTTATATGGATATGCTTAGACTCTCTTGTCTGCTGCATGACAAAATATGGCGTTCAAACAATTTTGGACTGAATCTGTTTGACCCATGTCCTCATGGCCAGCCAACTGAGATTTTCACGTGCGTGTGCAATCACTACATCAATTCAAGTATGTTAAATTCACTGCTTTGATTTAAAAACACTCTATGCTTAGTTAATGGTGGGTGAATTCACTGCCGTTTTGTCCATTGTTGCTGTTATCTTACATGTTTGTTTTGTACTTGTTGTGTAACCTGTGGAACTTCCATGTTCAATGTATATTACAATTGTAACTACATATGACAGCCAGTCTCAGAGAAACTAGAACTAATTGATGCTTGTGATCTTGCTGTTTATCTTCTCTCACTTTTTCATTTCTGCATGATCTTCATTCAACCTAATGAAATCCTGTGTAATAGTACAACTAGTATTTAACTTGTAACATTCCATTCACTGACAAAAATACTGGAAGATTTTTCATAGAGTAGATAATTAATTTGTTCTATTCACAAATTCAATCATTGTTATGCTACAATGTCTGTTCGTTATTCTACTGCTTTGATTTTTTCAAAGAATATTGAATTTGTATACTCCTGCTTCTCCCTTCTCTCTGTCCACATTACCTTGGATTCAAAACATGAATACCAGTTCTTCAACAGTTCAAACTTCTGAACCAAAATCACCAAATAACGAAAAAACTGAAAAGCACTACAGGAATCAATGTTGAGAAGGAGAGCAGCTTTGCATGATCAGAATTTGGCAGGAATGGGTACATGTCTGGTGGTGGTAGCATACACTCATCACCATTAAAGTAGACTTTCCGGGGAAATGCCCATCCCTGCTTGAAGGTGAAAGTATTCTTGTCTTTCTGCATTAGCACCTCAGATTGAACATTCCCAAATGGCCCGGCTTCCATTAGTAGATCATTATAGTACTTCATTCCATAAAACATTCCTGTATCATCTGCATAACAAATTAACAGACCTGTTAGATTATCACCATTTCACAGAACGGTCCTGCAAACAAAAAGACAGAAAAACATTCTGCAAACTTACTTATAGACTCATAGGGAACAAGAGGTTTGTAATTAATGCTAAAAACTTGTGTCACATTGTTCAAATTTGGTTGCTGAACTGCAAGAGTCCAGAGAGAGTAGTTCATCCTGTAGTTAAAGTTTGTGATGGCGATCTTCACACGCCAGTAGTCCTTGTAATTGACCTTGACATGCCAGTGCACTCTCACAGGGCACATATGGTGCGTACATTGAAGCAATGGAGTACTATCCTTCTTCGGAGTGTGTGCTCCTACCATGCTCAGAATTTTGGAGTCACTCCTGTATCATCATATATAATTCATCTTAATAAGATTTCAGAACTTACAACATGCATTGAAGTCAAGCAATTGAAAAAAAATTGCTTACTTGACACAATTGTCTTTGTTCTGGCAACCACATGCACAATTGGGACAAGGAGTGATGGTTTCATTGTAGAAAGATGAGAAAGAGACACAGCAGTTTGGGTTTTTCCTTGCTAGAAACTGTGAATAAGTGCAGGTAACATTCCATGTCACTGCATAGAATACAAGAACAAAGATTATTATCCACTTTAATTTGAACTATGGGGGTCACTTAAATTTTGAGTTAAATCATGTAAGTCTGTAGTAACTTACTGAGGGCCTGAGTTTTTCGGCGGCGATCAGGTGTGAGGAAAGCGGTGGAAGGAACAACTTTTGCAGGGCCACAAGTGTATCCAGGTCCCGGTCCAAGCAGAGTGAAGTTCTTGGGAAGTTTTACAGTCTTGTTTGAAGTTCCGGCTAATCCGACACTCAACTGGAAAGCAGAGATAGCATTTGCCGGATCATGGCCCCATGATGACAACACTCCACCTTTGCAGCAGTTTGTGAATTGCTGATTGTAAGGTACACCAGGGAGCAAATCCACAACTGTTGGATTTCTCTTGCAACAATGAGGTGTGTTCCCTTTGAACTTGGAGCAGTCACCTTGTTCAGTAGCTTGTGCACCAACCATGGACCAAATCACTTCTTTCTTAGCCCATGTCCATCCTAAGCTCCAGCCAGGATTTATGATGTGGCGGTACATTTGGAAATTGTGCATTGTTACGACAGCCTGGAAAATTTTAGCAGCAAAAAATTGGTTATTGATACAAAGCTCCAGGTAAAATTAAGTAAACATGGATTGAAATATTACTCACCACGTAGCCATCTGGGGTCCAGGACATGATGTCCCATTTAATTGTTATGTTCCCATTTGGATCCAGTGGATCATATGCAGCTACAATCACAAAAGAAAAACATGAAAATCAGCTTTAGGAGCTAAGTTAGTCAGAGTAGAAGTCTTGAGGAAAAAAGAAGGAAAGCATACCTCCATAAGAAAATAGCATAAGAAAGAAGAAAGCTGAGATGATGAATTTCATCTCTGCTACTATGGAATAAGGTTGTTGCCAACGACGAGAATCGTGTTCTAATCAGCTGCAATTAAGCTAAACCAGTTTGCAGATTTCGTGAATGTAATGGCTTAACTTGAGTTGTTTAGCAATGAAATGTAATGGAAACCTGGGGTGTTTGCATATATAAAGATTCAAAGGAATAGTCTAGAGCTTGGAGATGGCTTACCTACTAGTAGTTATGTACTTAGTGTCAGCTTCCCATATCTTGAAGCAATAGCTATCTGAGAATAACATGGAGATTTAAGAGTTGTCCGAGTAAAACATCTCAACGATCCTGCTGCTTTTGTTAATCTTCCCCTGTTTTCTCTCTTATTTAGAAAACCAAATCATTTAGTAAATTTGAATATGACACTACTTCTTTCCTATTTTATTTATTGACAATTATTTTTATTAAGTTGTCATGAAATATGTCCTAATTATAATTGTTATCATTGTTAATTAACTACATGACATAAAAAAATTCGAGCTTGCTAGGAACATACTCGCTTGTGCCACAAACTCTAATTCCATGCTAACAGTCACTTGTTCATTTTTCTCGTCCATAATCTCTTGTACAAGGAAGGTTCTTGTAAAATGCAAGAGATTAATGAAAATTTTCCCCTTTGTTTTCCTTTGGGAAATTTTCATTATGCTTTTAAATTACTCTTCTAAATTTAGAACACATGGAAAGACATAGGAAGAACTTGCAATAGTATTTAATATAGGGTAGCTAAAAATGATTGTGTGATTTTAAAAATGATAGCTTCCTTTGAAGTTCTGCAAACTTCTTCTAGTTTCTTGTACAAAAATTGTGCTTTGTATTTCCACGTTTAAATTGAGTTAGAAGCAAGTAAGCAGAATGGAACAAGTTTTGAATCACAATCTTCTAAAAAAGACACCCCATCTGTATTCCAACCGACTGCCTACAATGCTTCAACAGTAAAGTTTAAGTTCCCCATCACCAAAATCCTCTCCAATTCTTTGCCTTTTGGCATGCACAAAGCACAATAAAGTTTAAGGAGGGGCATGGCTTGTGAGTTCAAGAGATTTTGAGTTCGAATTCTATTTCTCAACGGGTGAGTTTATATTACGGATTATGATTCTCTTTTAATCTGAATTTTATACACGATTGATTGGTCATTAACATATAAACTTAAGAGAGCTCTTATCAAAAGAGAATCTTAGAATTTATCACTATAACCATTGTTTTAAGCCTTAGAAACATTTTAGTAGTATGAAATGTTTAAATTAATGAAGAGGGAACGAGCAAGAAATATATTTTGAGAACAACAACTCACCTAAATTGAGATTTCTACTCCATTGTTCACATTGGATAGCTAGCTAATTTAGTACTTACAAGTTATAGTAGAGATTATATATAATTAACATGGTAATTACTCAGTCCTAATTAGGCGTTGGCCATTTAATCCGTTGTCTTTAACTCACTTTGGATCTATTTCATGGTAGCCAAGTTATTACCTACAGGATTTTGTGTAAACAATACGTACGTATGACATTGCTTGAAGATTTACGTATGCTGCAAAGTGCAACTAATTGAACTTGCAGCCTTTCAAGCTTCAACGTTAAGCATTGCTATATGAGTGGCAAATAATTTCCACCTTTGATCGAGTCGAGAGTGTACCATATTAAACCCTTCACTAATTTGATTTGTTCTCAAATTTAAGATATGTTTCGAATTGAGGTGTTGCTGCCATAATATAGAAGCATAAACATATCCTTAATCTAGTCAACCTATTGAATTTAATGTGAAAACAAATGAGATAAGGCATAGATGCAAGATTTGTCAACAATTCCTATTCAACATTGACGAAAACAAGGTAATGCCAACACACGCTGTCTTCTGGTCTTAGTGATGATATGAAGCAAGTTTTCAAAAACAGTAAAATTAGAAAAGTTCAAAAGCAGGAGATGATAACTCTAATCCATAAAAGTGCTTTTTCGAATAGCAATTTCATACTCATTTTCAATGGAAACTGTCTTATTGGATGAGTTCTAACTTCTGAGAGAATTAGAACCTTCCAAGTCATAACGAAAAAGCACTTCCTGTTATAATTTGGAAGCAAACCAAGTAAAAGAATTAGAAACAAGAGGCTAAGGCCATGGTTTTGAGTGTAGTCAAAAGCTATTATCTTCAGACTTGAATGCAGCCCACTGAGACACAACCTTGGTGTTGGAGTTCCACAACGCAGCTCCGTGCCAATGTCTGTTACTCTTCTGTGGATGGCCTGCAGAGTACGATGTCGAATGTCATAATAGACTTGAATTTTGTTTTCCTTACACCAATTGATTTTGGGAGGAATGATAGCTCATGGTCCGACAAGTGGTATGAGAGCTAGAAAGTCACGAGTTTGAGTTGCGAAAGTGTCATTGTGGGAGAGAGTTTTTTGGATTTTCACAATGCCACTCCCTTCCAATGACTGTTACTCTTTTGTGAAGTTTCACAGGTCCTGCAGGATGTGATGTCAAATGTCATTGTGCTATCCTTATACCAAATGATTTTGGGATGAATGGCAGCTCATGGTCCAACACTTAGTATTACCAATGGGGTGTGATGTCAAATGTTATAATAGACTTGAGTTGTGCTCTGCTCACACCAATTGGTTTTGGGAGGAATGGCAGCTCATGGTCTGACACTTAGTATTACCTTTTCCACTGGTCCTAGGGAGTGCAATGTCTGTCATAATAGACTTGAGTTGTACTCTCTTTGACACCAATTCACAAGCTTTTATAATCTTGAATGTGTAATTAAACAACACTATATATATACAAGAACACAGACACATAAATTGTACATACATTTATACACACAGAAATTCAAAATATGTTGCCTGCAAATAATATCTACATACATGAAGAGCCAGCTTTAATTTCAAATTGAAGAAAACTTTTGAAATGGGGCGTTGGATGAAGCCAGAGGTAAGCATGGACTTTCATTTTCATTAAATTAATGTATGAAAACTTCTGAGGTTTACTATAAACTTCCCTCCTGATCAGGTTTATCCATTAATGGCTGCCATGACGTTTTTGACTAGTATGTGTATCTTTCAGCTTAAAAGAAACATGCTGCTAAATCCAGATGTCAGGTATATTAATACTTCCATATTTAACGTTTTCATGCATAAAAATGAAGTTGAGCTAAAACTGAGTGAACACTGCAGAAACAACAAGGCTCATCGAAGCACCGCAGTGCTTGAAAACAAAGAGGAAGGAGAGAAATATACGGAACATGGACTGCGGAAGTTCCTTCTTACTCGACCTCCTGAAATTATGCCCACAATCAATCAATTCTTCTCTCGAGATAAATAAACCAGTTCCAGCACAAACATATACAAATCAGACACCTAATTTTGTTTATGGAATTTATAGACAGTTTGTCAACTTTTATTTATGTTTTTTAAATTTCTAATTTGTGTCTTTTTCAATAGTTATATCTAAAGATTGTCAAATTAATCCTTAAATCTCTTGCGGTATATGCCATGGGATATTATTAAAATATTTAGAAAACAATATGGGAAACAAAATATAGGTCATTAATTTTTTTATAGTAGTAGCTGAACAACTTGACTCAGTAGACATAACAAACATTTATGACACAATAGAAATTTGTAGTCAAGTCATCAGTTTCATGCCCCACCTACACTCTAACGTCGACCAAATCAATTCTCAATTGAACTTTCCTACCCGGGAGAGTTGGAAATTGGAACTTCTCTGGACTCATAATTTAACGTTTTGCATCATATGTCATCAAGAGAGTTCATGATGCAGAATGAACATCAAGCCAATTCTATATAATTAACTATTTTTTCATTTGACTTGTTCCCAAACATCCTTGTCTTCGATTGGATATCCACAACCGACAAAACCCATTTTGTTGCTATTTATATATAAAATCTATGTTTCTGTTGGTTTCTCACAGAACTTCAATGGAGTTTTCTTCGTTTCTCAGCCAAAACTGACAAAACCCACATAGTTTTTCCAATAAAAAAACACCACCATTCACACTTAAATTTCTCTTCTTTTCCCACCATGGATCCTTCCCAAAGCTTCCTTTTGATCATAGTTTCAGTTCTTCTTGTCACAGTAACTTCAGCTTGCTCCAATGGACAGTGCCAGGTTTGTGTCTTCTTTATTTTCTATAAATAACCTTATTAATTCTACGGGTTAATTAATTCGATATCTATGTGCATATATAGCTACTTGCAACATGCTCGTCGAACGGAGATTGCGAGGCAGGACTTCACTGCTTCTCTTGTCCGGAAGGATTCTCAGGTTCAAGATGTGTGAGATCAACCGTTACAGACCAGTTCAAGCTCCTGGTACGTAATAATTTTCCCTCTGTTTTGGAAGGAAAGTTTCATGGAAGTAATTATTCTAAAAGCACTTGGAAAACGTCACCTCGTTTTGGGTAGTTTCTAGGAAGCTCTCAGGTTTCTGTCGTAAAGCAAAACAATACATACAAATGTAGTGGGTTTTTTGATGAAACGTGAAAGAAAGGTAAGAATATGTGGTGGTTATCTTATGGCTAAGGATAACTGGCCTTCCTCACTTTTCTGAAGTTTTAAGTGCGTGCGTGTCTAGAAGTGCTTTCGTTAAAAGTGCTTTTAGTCAAAACTGCTTTTTGTAATTTGGACCGTAGAAAATATAGAGTGGTGACACTTTCTTCTTAAATATGATCTATAGGCAAATAAATTTGACTGATTTTCTTTGTTTCTTTAACTTTTGACAGAATAATTCTCTTCCATTCAACAAATATGCATTCTTGACAACCCACAATGCTTTTGCCATCGATGGAGAGAAATCCCACACAGGATTTCCTCGGTTAACCTTCTCAAATCAAGAAGACACTGTCACTCAACAGCTACAAGTAGGATTATTTCATCTTCTTAAAAAACTCCAATTAATTCTTAATAATTAGTGTTTACAATTCTCTAACTTAATTATCATCAGACTTGACTGCTATTTTTTCCAGAATGGAGTTCGAGGATTAATGCTGGATACATATGATTTCGAAGGAGAAGTGTGGTTGTGTCACTCATTTGGAGGAAAATGCTATGACTCTACTACATTTGTATGTCATTTAATTTAATTTCTTCCTTATCTATTACTGTTTTCCATTGCTTCACTTAATTTTTTTTCCTTCTTAATTTGTCAAGGAAAAGGCAATAGATACATTGAAGGAGATTGAGGCATTCATGTCAGCAAACCCTGGAGAAATTGTGACATTAATTTTAGAAGATTATGTGCAAGCCCCGAAAGGATTATCGAAAGTCTTCACTGATGCTGGGTTGATGAAATATTGGTTTCCAGTTTCAAAAATGCCCAAAAATGGTGGAGATTGGCCTTTGGTTACTGACATGGTTGCTAATAACCAAAGACTACTTGTTTTCACTTCAAATAGATCTAAAGAAGCAACTGAAGGAATTGCTTACCAATGGAACTACATGGTTGAAAATCAATGTAAGTT
>JAXCLQ010000015.1:2068796-2082176 GCA_035584115.1 Cedrela odorata
TTATTAAAAGTATACCAAACGTATCATTTTAACAATATTGCATAACCCATAATCTAATATCATTCATTAATGTTTATTACTAATGGAAAAGAGTATCAAAACTTAAATTTGTTACCTCTTAATACAAATGATTTGATCAATTGAAATTGTATGCACATTTAGTGTCTAATCCCTTTCCAAGTATCTTCGAAAGGATCTACACTTTGCTTCAAGTCACCATCCAGTCCAACTTTAGTGCCACCCCAAGAAAAAGTCAAAAACAAATTGATCGATCCATCATTATAAATGAATTTAACAACTAAAGAAAAAAGAGATGATAAATAATTTTATATATTTTTATATAATTTAAATAAAAGACTAAACAAGTTGTCTCTCGATCGATCATTACATATGAATTTAACCATTTTATATGTTGGTGTTGATTAGAACCCCCTCTCCCTATATATGCATGATCGATCAATATTGTACACCTACTGTACGGATAGCTAATATATATAGCCAACCTTCAAGGTTATCTCAACAATTTGAATGTTGGAATACAATCATACATAAACCCCACAACACAACAATGAGCACAAGTTTAATTTATGACCATTCCTTCCTCTTCAAACTAGATAGTCTATCCATTCCCATATATAATCACATTAATTATATAGGAAGAATTCTTTGAACAACAAATTTAACATGTATGCAAAAGTTAAAAATATGTCAAAAATAGTATAATCATTTATTAATATCATAAATTTTTTATTTATCTTAATTATGATTACAATTAGTAATTTTTGAAACGTATTTAAATAATAATAACATTTTAAAATAATACAAATTATTATATACAATTGATATAGTACAATAGTATTGGTTAAATGAAACTACAAAATCAATGTAATCGATTGGAATCTTGACTATGCAATAATCATATATTACTATTACACGTGTTTGTATCTCATAGTTGGTACAGAAAGTTTGAATTTTTAGTATTACTCAATATTTTATTAGGTGGTACGCAAATAATGTAATATGTACGTATAAAAGTATTTAATGGTGAATATAATTTGAGATAAATATGAAAAAATTGAAATTCTTTATTAAAGAAATTAGTGATGCATGATTCATCCACCTTGGATCTTTACATTATTGAGAAAGTGCATTGAATGTAAAGTCCAAAGGATAAAGATAAAAGCAACATTAAATTTTGATAATAAATGTTGATTAGGGTAGGCTTTGGTTTGCGTAATTTAGGTGGGCATGCGTGCAGATATAGCTAGCGTGGTCCAAATTTATAATAATGGTGGAGATTATTCAAACCATATCTATGAATAATATCTACTATGATTTACATATTCACACAAATAAAGAAAATTTATCCCTTTGTACCCTTTAACTATTTTAATCTAATCTCCTAATTTAGGTGATAACATTAAAGGTTTGACAATAATAATGTTTAAAACATATCTTTATTTGTAATTAGGAGATTTGAATTTCATTTGTATAAGTTTGAAGAACATAGAAATTAATCTGGCTCCATATTTTGCATGGTATGGTACCACTATCAAGTTTGAACTTAAATTTAACACAGAGATGGAGCAGAATGCATTAATTTGTACTTAAATATATGTGTTGATGTTGCTTTACCTTTACTAGTTCAACTTTAATGTACAAGTTGGACCATCTTCTTCACACATGCCTATGTACTTCTCTTCTTCTTTATCTTCATCTTTAAAGAACTATTAATGAATTGTAATTAAACCATTCTTATATCTTGTGCCATTGAAAGAGAACTATGCTACATGCTTGTCTAGTTACTTAATTAACTGGACAGTACATGAGTACAAGGGTTTCAATCTCTTTTTAGTTGTGTGGGCGTATATCTCTGCATCATATTAAAGTTCGGACAGTGTGTAATTCTTGAGATTAAGAGTTGCTAAAAGGTAAAAGATTGTCCAACTCTCTACTTAAAGTGCTGTGTAAGTCAAACTAAGAGTAAGTTTACAACTTGTCACATATTTACTTTTTATTGTTAAATTGTCATTCAAATTTAAAACCTCTATTGTTTATAGTCTAAGCCGCTAATTAGAAGAACAACAACGTGATAAATCTCATAAATGAGCCGCAAATTTCGGGATATAAAGCAAATTTATTGGTGAGGGGCGGTGGAGTTCTTGGTGTTATGGCAATTTTTTTCTAATCAATGTAGCAAAAAGAGAAAAGGGTTTTCCATTCATAAGCTGAGAAAGCATACCAAATAGCAAAACTCCAAAACGCTCAATCCTGGTTAGTCAATTGATGTGATTAGTAGAAATGAAAACTACATGTGTTTATCTCATTCTCTTTGGAAATTAATTAGCAAGGAAAGAAACAAAGTCCCTTTATTATCTCATTCTGACACAAACAAAATTCTAGATTTGGGATGTGATTACATGTTTTGCTATAATATTTGAATGTAAATCTTGGTATATTGATATTATTGAGAATATAAAAGATGGTATATAAAATGTCACACTGCTAATATCAAACGTTATTATAAACATTTATATTTATATCAACATATAATCAAAGGATTGAACCAAAAAGTTTAATGGATTAAAGTTGAAATAGTAATAATAAATGGGTAGTTTGGGGAATGCATAAGTTTGAAAGTCTAAACCAAATGAACAGTCAAAGAAGTCAATAGCACAGTATGAAGGTTTTCTTTTCTAGGAATCATACAGCCTCCACGGCTACAAAACTGCTGGAAAGGAGCAGTCTGTAAGTTTCAAACTTGCAGTTTGTTTTTTGTTATAGCCAAAACTGTTTATCAATCTCTCTCTCTCTTCACTTATTCACATGGTCGCAAAGAAGCTGTCTTGTAGTGAATTTATTTATTTATTTTATTTTTGTAATTCTTTGAATGAGCAGAGCAGATCTTGTTGACAGACATGTGAAGGCTAGCTCCAGGGCTCGTATTTGCTTTTTTGTTAGGTCCAATGGGGTGGTTTGCATGTGCGTGCTCTCCCTTCACATTTCCCTTTATTTTAAAACTAAGTTATAATTTCTTATTTTTCTTACTTAGATTCAATATATACCCAAATAATCATTCAATTATCAACTCCGTTTTAACTATCCAGCAAACATTCATGGCTAAAACCCTTGAAGACTGAGTGGGATAGTTAGTTGCATTAACTTTTAATACAAAGTCACTTGTTAGTTAAGTCATAAAAGTTATGGCTGAGTAAATTACTAAAACTTGTTGAGTAATGAGCTTTTATTACTTGGAGTGGGGTCACTTCCTTGTAGGGTGCATGGTTTGGAACTTGTGTCTTTTCTCTCTCTACACAAATGGTTGTTCAAAGGCCTATATATGTTGCACAACTCTGGCTATACTCTGAGCTAGAACAAGCCCATAACATTTACAGTTTATTTTTTCTTTCTCTGTTGTGTAGGTGGGCTTGCAGCTAGCTAATACTTGGGAGCATCAATGGCTATTTCCATGGTGATTCTTGGTTTTATCTTGATGCTTTGTACTTGCAGTACTGCTTTGTTGAGATGGAATGAGGTTAGATATAGAAAGAAAGGTCTGCCTCCTGGTACAATGGGTTGGCCAGTCTTTGGTGAGACTACTGAGTTTCTCAAGCAAGGTCCAAACTTCATGAAAAACCAGAGAGCAAGGTGATTGCTTCATTGTTTACAAGTTTGCTGTTTTCATCCTCTGTTGTTTTATTGTTTTGGTTTCTGCTAACTGCTTCTAATTACATTCAGTCTCATGAACTTTGAATGTCATTTGAACAACCATGGAGGAAGGGTTTTCTTGTAAATTTGACTTATGATATTCTTAATTTGTAGCATAATTTTATAAACTTGATTCTAATGACAGGTATGGCAGTTTTTTCAAAACTCACATTCTGGGATGTCCTGCAATAATTTCCATGGATCCAGAGCTGAACAGATACATTTTAATGAATGAAGCAAAAGGATTTGTTCCCGGCTACCCTCAGTCAATGCTTGATATATTAGGCAAATGCAACATTGCAGCAGTTCAAGGGTCCAGTCACAAATACATTAGAGGAGCATTACTTGCTCTCATTAGTCCAACCATGATCAGAGAACAGCTTTTACCCAAAATTGATTCCTTCATGAGAACCCATCTCAGCAATTGGGATAACAAAATCATTAACATACAGGAAAAAACCAAAGAGGTTTGTCTACTCATTAAAATATTAATCATTAATGCAAATTTAATTGGTTTTTGCTTAGTTTTGCTCTGTTTTTTTTATCCTCATTTGCTCTGTATTCTTGTACAGATGGCTCTTCTGTCTTCACTTAAGCAAATTGCCAGTAAGGAATCTGGCTTAATATCTCAAAAATTCATGCCTGAGTTCTTTAAGTTGGTTTTGGGAACTCTGGCATTGCCTATAGATCTTCCTGGCACGAATTATCGTCAAGGTTTACGGGTATGATTATGACTTTCTCGTTTCTGTATCTGGTTTTTCATACAAGTTTTGGTTGCAAATGCAATAATTTTGATGTCTTGCCATTTTTTACAGGCAAGGAAAAATATTTTAAGCATGTTGAGACAACTGTTAGAAGAGAGAAAAGCTTCTGGAGAAACCCACAAAGACATGCTTGGTTGCCTGATGAACAAAGAGGATAATAAATATAAACTAAGTGATGATGAAATAATTGATCAAATAATCACAATCTTGTATTCTGGTTATGAGACCGTATCCACAACTTCAATGATGGCAGTCAAGTATTTACATGATCATCCAAGAGTCCTTCAAGAGCTAAGAGTAAGTTCAAAGATTGATAGCAATGTAAGATGTTCATATATTTGTGTTTTGTATTTGTGGAATTGATTGATTAATTGTCGAATTTTTTTGCAGAAAGAACATTTAGCAATTAGAGAAAAGAAAAAACCAGAAGACCCAATTGAATGGAATGACCTCAAATCAATGAGATTTACCCGCGCGGTAAGAATTAAAACTGTATTTACTTTTACTTTTGATATATGCAAGTTCATCATGGTTTAGAGTTTGAATCCCGCTCGCTGCTTTTTTATATGCAGGTGATATTTGAGACCTCAAGATTAGCAACAATTGTTAATGGGGTTCTGAGGAAAACTACTAAAGAAATGGAACTTAATGGTGAGCATAAATAAAAGAAACAATATGCAATTTCTTCTAGTCTTTTTGTGCTGAAGAAGCTTTCTTGCAGCTAGCTGAATTTTTTAAAGAATTTTCTGCCAAAAAAAGAAAATAATAATAATAATAAAAATAATAATACAGGATGTCATCCATGGAAATGAGATCATTTTCTTCTTCAGTGGACCTCACCCTATCATGATTTACATGCCACACCTACCAATAATCTTTAGCTGGACCATGCCCTTGATACCCCATGTCTTGTTTAAATGATTTTTGACAAGATATGAATCTTTTCGAAGAAAAGAATGTTTTTATCCAAAGTAAATATAATATTTCAGAATCTAAGACAACGCTGTCAACACTAAATTATCTACCCTTCCTTACCATTTGATCTTTCAATTGTCTGGATAAGTTGATGGGGACATGTTTGCTTTGCTTTTGCTTACATCAACTGGCTAATCACAGCTTAATCTTCTCTTTCTCTCCAGGATTTGTTATACCAGAAGGATGGAGAATTTATGTTTATACAAGAGAGATTAACTACGACCCTTATATCTACCCTGATCCATTAGCCTTCAATCCATGGAGATGGATGGTTCGTGTTCATTTACTTGTCTTTCGTTAGATTATATTAATCTATGATTAAGTTTTGTCTTTCCAAGCGCTAAATTTAGCTGTGTTACTCAATGCAGGACAAGAGTTTAGAAAATCAGAACTATTTGCTCATATTTGGTGGAGGAACCAGGCAGTGTCCTGGAAAGGATCTGGGAATTGCAGAAATTTCTACTTTCCTGCACTACTTTGTAACTAGATACAGGTAAG
The DNA here is from genome assembly GCA_035584115.1 of Cedrela odorata. Taxonomy (NCBI): domain Eukaryota; kingdom Viridiplantae; phylum Streptophyta; class Magnoliopsida; order Sapindales; family Meliaceae; genus Cedrela; species Cedrela odorata. Next base: position 2,074,742 of record JAXCLQ010000015.1, read on the forward strand.
AAATGAACCCAAAAACTTATTTTGTAATCTTCTGCTACGTTTGTCTGAGCTTTAGCTGAAGTTGTTTTGATTTTCGTTTTTGGTGCAGCTGGGAAGAAGTTGGGGGAGATAAACTAATGAAATTCCCAAGAGTTGAAGCACCAAATGGTTTACACCTTAGGGTCTCAGCTTATCACTAACATATTGTGTATATACAGCAAGAGGATGTAACATATCTAAGAAAAGGGATAAAGGATGTAATCATGTACTATAAATGTGCTAACAGATTAGAGAAAATTCAATGAGATTTTGAGTGTTTTTATTTAGCGGCTAAAAATATTATTGGTTTCGTGCAACTGCAGACATTGCTGAAACTCTTCCATTGAATTCATTGGAAGTAACATCATGTTGTTCTGCAAAAAGGGATGAAGTTATTCTTGTGTAATTATAAACTCCACTTTGAATTCATTCATGATTTTGTTGCCAATGGAGTTGTACAATATGGAATGAAAGAGAGCTATTTGTTAGCCTCTTTTGTGCAACTGGGCTGGTCAATGTAACACAGCCCAGTCTAGCTAAAGGATCAACAAGTGATTTGAAGCTTCAAACTAAAAGCAAAAGGCAAAGGCTAACAAATGAGAAACAGAAAACTGTAAAAGGGCCAAGACCCAAGAATTGAATTGGCAGTACGAGATGAACCAAAAGATGCAAGTCACTGAATTAGAAGGAAATGGCCTCACAAATATTTCTCAGTTCCTTCAACTTGACCATTTAATCTTCATGGGATATTCGGCATCACATCTATAGAACATTTAGATTGAATATAAATATGAAAAACGGTTCAAAATTTAATAATTATGTGTATGATTTAGGATAATGATAAAAAAGTGAATATGAATTTATTAATTGACATATGTAGATAATTGTAAGCATCCCAACTTTATCTTAATCTTGTTTGAAGATAGATCTTAACAAGGATAGAATTAAAACTCCTCAAGTAAGAGGCAATGTGAATGAACCAAAAACTTAAAATGGGCAGATAACATTATAATCCCAACTCAAAAATTAAAACTTATTAACACAAAAGGTTGATCATAATTAAAGGCATTGTACCAAAAGGTTGGTCAAGGTCCATGAAAAGGTAGGCAGATTCATTGACAATGTCTACTTTTCTTCTAAAGTTAGGAAGATTGTATCTTAGATCCTTGAATATAGGGTAGAAATTGGAAAGCATTCCTTATACTTTTAAACTCCACTTCTCAAAATATTCTAAGAACATAAAACTTCAAAATTCAAATTCCACCATTGCAAATCATATAATATATACTTTGATTATTTGAGCTTAAAGTCATCTATTTAGATATTCAATTTATACACAATTCATTGCCTTTTTTAAATTAAACGTTATAAAAAATTATTAAAAATAAAAAATAAGTGTTAAATTCATTAGATTTTGAATTTTGCTTGGACTAATTTAAGACAGAGTTTGATTTTATATTTAGGTAATATTTAAAATAAAATAAAATAATTTTAACATTTAATATGAAAACATTGGGAAACAATATGAATATTCGAAATATGGTCGTATCTTGAACGAAATTATAATAATTCTTGAAGATTTCGTTCATGAATATGACCAAAATTACCAAATTCCATTAGAAACTTCAAAAAAAAAAAAAAAAAAAAAGTCGTCTCTTTCCCCATAAACAACGGCATTTGTTGTTGTTTGATTGAACTGAACAAGTCCTCCTTACAACATTTACACACAGAACACCGACACGTCTCATCTTCAACCCATCACTCGTGCCGCACGTCTCGCTCCGCACGTGCCACCACACCATTCAGCCAACTTTGAACTAGCATAACGCATATATATACCTCCTTCACTCTCCTCTTATCTTCAGAACTCTCTGATTCTCTCTTATTTTCTTCTTTCAGTTTTTCTTTGTTTTATTTAACAATGGAGTCAGCATCTGCAGCAGAAACAGCAGCAATGCCAAGGGGAACACCTTTGTTGAAAGATGAGCTTGATATTGTGATACCCACCATAAGAAATCTTGATTTCTTGGAGATGTGGAGGCCATTTTTTGAGCCATATCATTTGATCATTGTTCAAGATGGTGATCCTTCAAAGACCATCAAAGTTCCTGATGGTTTTGATTATGAATTGTATAATCGTAATGATATTAACAGGATTTTGGGTCCTAAGGCTTCTTGCATTTCCTTCAAGGACTCTGCTTGCAGGTGCTTTGGATATATGGTGTCCAAGAAGAAGTATATCTTCACCATTGATGACGATTGCTTTGTAAGTTATTTCATTTGTGTAGTTTTGGCATCTGGGTTTTTGGTTTTTCAGTTAAAGTTTTGATCTTTATGTGCTTTGGGGTTTGAATTCATTCTTTTGTTTGGAATTTGGATCATGTTTCTCGTTTTGATCTGTTTTGTTATCTGTGTTTGTGATTCACGTTTGATAGAATTTTTTTTTTATAGACTTTTGTTTCATGAAATTCTACTAAATTATTCAAATCATGAAGTCAGATGCATGCTTATATGTATCTTAATAAAATTCTAATTTAGGTTTAAGTCCATTGTCCTTATGATAAATTAAATACAGATTATTAGTCTCAAAAGTCTAAAAAATGATATTTAAAATCAAAACTAAGTTTTTGAAGACCATATGAGATCTAAGGATTTGTTTTTCATTGTATGCATCTACGATCTGATTTTGACTATAGCTGGCATTTATGGATAGATTTGTAATGTAGAATTTATTTTATCAGATTTTATTGCCCCAAGAATCACATTATAAAAATTCTCATTTTCCCATGATCTTATAGTCTCAGATTTGGAAGTTGACAGAGTTTTGGCCAGAGTGACATTGCTAGAATTGTTTTCTGTGATTAAGAATATCAATAATTGTAGCAGTTTGTAATTAATTGTCACTTACCTGTGTCCCTAATTAAAGAATTCTAACATTCTTACTATGTAAGAAAATCTGTACATTTAAAGAATTAATCACAACTTTGCATATGGCATATTATGGTAATATTCTGTTGTGAGTGATAAATAATTGGTTGGCAGTATCACATGCAGCTGCAAAATTTAAAAAGGAATCTGCCCTTTTTCACCATTTTTGGTTGATGGGTCCTGAGTAAGAAGTTACTATAGCCGCCCCATTGAAATATATATCCTAACAAATATGATAAATTTATTCTATTTCTGAATGTGCAAATGGACCATGTAAATTAGGTTGCCAGCTTTGAATTGTCTAATGCTTAGACAAGTTGATGAATCTATTAATTGTCTTAAATCAACAATGTTAAATGATTGTAAACTGTGTTTTTCATTTTTTTCGTGATCTGACAAGGACATCACTAGATCATTGACCCAGCTTACAAATTGTTGTAAGTTTGTGAATAATTAATATAATTAGGATGATGTCAATAATTAATATATTTTAACGTCTATGCTAAACTATGGATAACTTCTTTTTTCTGTCTCTCTTTTTTGAACATACTGAAACTGAATTTTATTGATGCTTAGGTTGGTAAGGATCCATCTGGCAAACCAATCGATGCACTTGAGCAGCACATCAAGAACCTTCTCTCCCCTTCAACTCCTTTTTTCTTCAACACTCTGTATGACCCCTTCAGAGAAGGCACAGACTTTGTCCGTGGATACCCTTTCAGTCTCCGTGAGGGTGTCCCAACTGCTGTTTCTCATGGTCTCTGGCTCAACATTCCTGACTATGATGCACCTACACAGCTTGTGAAGCCGGCAGAGAGGAACACTAGGTATGTGATTGCTTCAATAAAGAGGAGACTTTAAATCTCACTTCTTGTTAAAAAGATTCTCAGTATCACTTGTTATTAATCAGGTACGTGGATATGGTTTTGACCATTCCTAAGGGCACCCTCTTCCCCATGTGCGGTATGAATCTGGCATTTGACCGTCATTTGATTGGCCCTGCAATGTACTTTGGTCTCATGGGTGATGGTCAGCCAATTGGACGATACGACGATATGTGGGCTGGATGGTGCATCAAGGTTTGTTAGATTCTTCACAGCATTAGAGATTCAGATTCTCAATGTAAGGCCATTTCACTTAGATGCATCTGATTTTGATTGTGTAGGTGATTTGTGACCATTTGGGATTGGGAGTAAAGACAGGTCTACCTTACATCTTCCACAGCAAAGCAAGCAATCCGTTTGTGAACCTAAAGAAGGAATACAAGGGCATTTTCTGGCAGGAAGAGATCATCCCATTCTTCCAAGCTGCGACTCTTCCAAAAGATTGCACCACTGTGCAAAAGTGCTACATTGAACTGTCCAAACAGGTCAAGGAAAAGCTTTCAAAAGTAGATCCCTACTTTGACAGCTTGGCTGATGCCATGTTGACTTGGATTGAAGCTTGGGATGAGCTCAACCCAGCTGCAGAATCTGCTGTGCCCAACGGCAAAGCAAATTAGAAAATTTTGATGAACTGCAAATGACATTATTTTCCTTCAGTTAGGAAGTAATCTATAGTCATTAGTTGCTGTACCTTCATATTTTTCATGCATATTTGGCACCCAATTTGGTCCAACTCTTGGATTTTACAGATTGGTTGGTATATTATTATTTTTTTCCCATTTACTTCATGCTTAGAAACTTAAGAGGAATAAAACATGTGGTTTATTTTCTTTAAATTTGTCTTATGGTAGTTTGTTTTGTTTGAAAATTTTGTTATTGATGATTGTATCATTTGCTGCTGCAACATTTTGAATTGGTAAAGACATTGGCCTATGTTTCCTAGTGAGGAAGTTGACCACCAAATGTATTTTTTTGCTTCATGTTGGCTTCTTGTCACTACTCACCAATCTCTTGCCTATTAACATGAAACCTTAGCTTGCCTATTAACAAGAAACAAACAAAAAATTGCGAGGTTAATTGTTTTTACTGTATTTTGTTTGTCAAGTTTCGCTCGGGGTTTGTTGGAAAATTAATTTTTGATCTGAAAAGGCGAGATTAATGCCAAAATTATGCATTGAAATGCTTCTGTCCACCATTCTTGGTTATTTGTTCAGATACATCTAAAACCACAAAGCAGATTCTTTTAGTCTAAAGTTTCAAACCGTCCTTGCTGTTTTCTCAAAGTTTGATTATCCACAGCGCCTTCTTGCATGATAAAAAAAAATCGTAAGGTAGTCCTTGCCGTCACATTAGCATCAAGAAGCACACTTCCACTTTGCTGGGTAGCATGTATGCCGGCAAAGAAAGTCTCTTGCATATGTTGAGACCCACTACTTATCTTCAATATGAACATACAGAAGCAACAATTGAATGCATTAGGATATATATAAGATGTACAGGAACGTTCGTCTATGGTAGAATTTCTATTTATTCAATATTACCACCAAACTAGCTCTAAATTTTCAGTAGTGAGCGAGAGCAAAGAAAGAAAGAAGTCCACAAATTATATACTAACTTCAAATAAATGTCTTACGACAAACATTCAAAAACTCAAAACTGCCAAAATTTTGGCTCAAAAATCACAACAAAGTTGCTCAACTTAAGAATAGCATTTTGCATGGTTATTTGAGAAGTGTACCATCTTGCAGATAGGTTGGACGTTGGCTCTTCTCTCTTTCTCAATCAAAAGCTGAGGACAAAATTTTCAATTACATATGGGAGACTAAAAGGAGCTCTGGGCCAGCTTATGTTGAGTAAAATACTACTACGAACTAACTTCATTTCACAAACTTAGGGTGGGATCATCAATCTTCAGCCGCTTGGCACCTGGCTCTTCACCATCTTCAAGGCTAAGATGTCCATTTACTGCCTCAGGACCCAGAAGAGAGATGTGTTTGCTCGTGATTTGACGACCAGCTCTGAGTTTTGGACCCCAATGCCTTTCGGGATTTGGAAGGTAGCGGGCAACCTTCTTCGCCTGTGCCTTGCTAAGAGATGCAACAGCTCGAGCAAAATTGGCCTGCCCAAAAGAATGAAACAATGACAGCAGAACCTTTAGACACATGACAGTTTATGCATAGTATGTGCATGCTTTTATGCATAGGTGGTGAGAATAAATATAGTCAATGCAACCAAAAATGAAAAATCATTATGCAAAAATCAAAAACTATTTGGCAAACGTACTTGAAGAGTTGGTTCTTTGGCTAGTATTACACTTCCTGGCTGATCAGGTGGTTGAGCTTTGACCGGATGATTTTTGACCTACGTAGACAAAAATACCAAGGAACAAATATATAAAATTTCTAACCACTTAAAAATTACAGATAAGCTACTGCTGTATAAAATTTAAACATAAGGAAGAGACAAAATCTGAAAATGTTATCCACTTAATAGAAGGCAAGACAGAAAAGCAAACTGGCTACAGATGGATACTTCAAAATTTTCAAATAACATAATACTCTGGTACCTCAATCAATGTTAACTAGTTTAAATCATCCTGAAAATATGCATCAGCATGGAAAAAAAAAGTGATGGTTGGAAGGTAGTCCTTACCCAGCAACGCATTATGTCCCAAATGACATCCATGGGAGCATCTGATTTGAGCCCCAGTGGATTCACATGGGTTCCAGAAATATGATATCCTGCATTGATCACAGCTGAACGGAACATTACTGCTGATGGGGAAGTGCATTTTAATGTTGCACAGAGGTTGTGCAGACTCAAAAAGAGAGGGACATCAGGTAATTCCTGCAAACAGTTCAAAATTAGAAAATGAAAATCAATATTGACAAATTATCTTTGTAGGGAATAGAAATTTATTTTAGGGTCAAGGTTGTTCATTGCCCACAAGGACACAGATTCCCCCATCACAACTAATGATATTCAGATGTCCAACTTGACATCCTGTGGTATGTTATATGCAAAAGTAGCAACTCATAATTTATAAACTTCATTTGCAATCATTTTCTCTTAGTCCACAAATTGTTTGAACAAAAACAATGAGCACCTAGAATGGGGCACCTCACATATCAATTCACCAACAGGTTGTGTGGGGGGGGTGTGTGGGGAAAATAGGCCACTAAAAGCAGAAGAAAATATGATATTACCACTTATGAAAAGAAAAGGACAAAAAGTTCCAATTAAAATAAATGATTCTATCAATTTAGATGAAATATAGAATGCAGTTAAAAGAGAACTTTCCTAGACCTTCCAGCATACCAAATGCATCCATACCTTGAACTTTGGAACCAACAAAGAAACTCAGACAGAGTATTGGTTGTTATTCTACATAGACTAAAATACGATATCAGGGAAAAGAAAAGGTGAAAGCAAATAATAGACACCTCTGAAATTGTTGTCAGTACAGCAGATATACGATCATAAGCAGGATACCGGTCCTTCATAGATTTCACATCAGCCAGGATGGAGGTTACCCATTCTTGATCGTGGATGGGAGCAGACCATATAGGTCCCCCCATATTGAATTTCTTCCCACAGTCACTGCA
>JAXCLQ010000015.1:2091256-2110326 GCA_035584115.1 Cedrela odorata
TAATATCCAGCAAATTTTGGGATATAAAGCAAATTTATTGGTAAGGGGCTGCGGAGTTGTTGGTGTTATGGCAAATTTTTTTCTAATCAATGAGCAAAAAGATAAAAGGGTTTTTCATTCATAAGCTAAGAATGCATACCAAAATTGCAAAACTCCAAAATGGTCAATCTTGTTTAATCAATTGATGTGATTAATAGAAACGAAAACTAAATGTATTTATCCCATTCTTTCGACAAAGCTTTCACTCATTAATCATTGTAGCTCTTTGGAAATTAATTGGCAAGGAAAAAAACAGAGACCCTTTGTTATCTCATTCTCTTGCAAGCTAGGCCACAAACAAACTTTTAGATTTGGGGATGTGATTGACTTGTTTTGCTATGATATTTGAATTTAAATCTTGGTATATTGATATAAAAGATGTTATATAAACCATGTTAAGGATTAAATCTAAAATTTTAATGGATTAAAGTTGAAATAGTAAGAATAAGTGGGTAGTTTGGGGAATACATACGTTTGAAAGTCAATGCGAAATGAACAGTCGAAGAAGTCAATAGCACAGTATGAAGGTCTTCTTTTCTAGGAATCATACGGTCTCCACAGCTGCAAAACTCTGTAAATTTCAAACTTGCAGTTTGTTTTGTGTTATAGTCAAAACTCTCTCTCTCTCTCTCTTCACTTATTCACATGGTTGCCAAGAAGCTGTCCTGTAGTGAAATTTTTTTGGTAATTCCATGAATGAGCAGAGCAGATCTTGTTGCAGACATGTGAAGGCTAGCTCCAGGGCTCGTATTTGCCTTTTTGTTAGGTCCAATAGGGTGGTTTGCATGTGCGTGCTCTCTCTTCACATTTCCTTTTTTTTTTTTTTTAGAAAACTCAATTATAATTTCCTCTTTTTGCCACTTAGATCAAATAATACCCAAATCATCACTCAATTTTCAATTCCACTATCAAACAGACAGTCATGGCTATAACCCTTGAAGACTGAGCTGGGTAGTTAGTTGCATTAATTTTTAATACAAATCACCTGTTAATTAAGTCAAAAGTTATGGCTCAGTAAATTACTAAAACTTGTGAGTAATTAGCTTTTATTACTTAGAGGAGTAGGGTCATTTCCTTGTAGGGTGCATGGTTTGGAACTATGTCTTTTTTCTCTCTCTACGCAAATGGTAGTTCAAGGTCTATATATGTTGCACAATTCTGGCTAAACTCTGAACTAGAACAAGCCCATAACATTTACAGTTGGTTTTATTATTTTTTTTCTCTGAGTTGTAGTTGGGCTTGCAGCTAGCTAACTCTTGGGAGCATCAATGGCTATTTTCATGGTGATTCTTGGTTTTATCTTGATGCTTTGTATTTGCAGTACTGCTTTGTTGAGATGGAATGAGGTTAGATATAGAAAGAAAGGTCTGCCTCCTGGTACAATGGGTTGGCCAGTCTTTGGTGAGACTACTGAGTTTCTCAAGCAAGGTCCAAACTTCATGAAAAACCAGAGAGCAAGGTGATTGCCTCATTTGTTTAAAAGTTCGCTGTTTTCTTCTTCTGTTGTTTTATTGTTTTAGTTTCTGCTAACTGCTTGTTACTTTCAAGTGCTTTTGCTTAAGCTGCTCCTTCTTATGAACTTTGAATGTCATTTGAACAATCACGAAGGGTTTTCTTGTAAATTTAACTTACTATATTCTTAATTTGTAACATAATCTTATAAACTTGATTCTAATGACAGGTATGGCAGTTTTTTCAAAACTCACATTCTGGGATTTCCTGCAATAATTTCCATGGATCCAGAGCTGAACAGATACATTTTAATGAATGAAGCAAAAGGACTTGTTCCTGGCTACCCTCAGTCAATGCTTGATATATTAGGCAAATGCAACATTGCAGCAGTTCATGGGTCCTGTCACAAATACATGAGAGGGGCATTGCTTGCTCTCATTAGTCCAACCATGATCAGAGAACAGCTTTTACCCAAAATTGATTCCTTCATGAGAGCCCATCTCAGCGATTGGGATAACAAAATCATTAACATACAGGAAAAAACCAAAGAGGTTTGTCCAACCATCAAAATCTTAATCATTAATGCAAATTTAATAAAGTTTTTGCTCATTTTTGCTCTGTTTGTTTATCCTCATTTGCTCTGTATATTTTGTACAGATGGCTCTTCTATCTTCACTTAAGCAGATTGCCAGTAAGGAATCTGGCTTAATATCTCAAAAATTCATGCCCGAGTTCTTTAAGTTGGTTTTGGGAACTCTGGCATTGCCTATAGATCTTCCTGGCACGAATTATCGTCAAGGTTTACAGGTATGATTAACACTTTCTCGTTTCTGTATCTGGTTTTTCATACTACTTTTGGTTGCAAATGCAATAATCTTGATGTCTTGCCATGTTTTTACAGGCAAGGAAAAATATTTTAAGCATGTTGAGACAACTGTTAGATGAGAGAAGAGCTTCCGAAGAAACCCACAAAGACATGCTGGGCTGCCTGATGAACAAAGAGGAGAATAAATATAAACTAAGTGATGATGAAATAATTGATCAAATAATCACTATCTTGTATTCTGGTTATGAAACTGTATCCACAACTTCAATGATGGCAGTCAAATATTTACATGATCATCCAAGAGTCCTTCAAGAGCTAAGAGTAAGTTCAAAGATTTACAGCAATGTAAGATGTTCATTTATTTGTGTTTTGTACTTGTGGGATTGATTGATTGTCGAAATTTTTTACAGAAAGAACATTTGGCTATTAGAGAAAAGAAAAAACCAGAAGATCCAATTGAATGGAATGACCTCAAATCAATGAGATTTACTCGCGCGGTAAGAATTAAAACTGTATTTATTTGTACTTTTGATATATGCAAGTTCATCGTGGTTTGGAGTTTGAATCCGGCTCACTGCTTTTTTACATGCAGGTGATATTTGAGACCTCAAGATTAGCAACAATTGTTAATGGGGTTCTAAGGAAAACTACTAAAGAAATGGAACTTAATGGTAAGCATAAATAAAAGAAATAATATAGAATTTCTTCTAGTCTTTCTGTGCTGAAGAAGCTGTCTTGCAGCTAGTTGAATTTTTTAGGGAATTTTCTGGCCAAAAAAGAAAATAATAATAAAAATAATACAGGATGTCATCCATGGAAATGAGATCATCTTCTTCAGTGGACCTCACCCTATCATGATTTACATGCCACACCTACCAATAATCTTAGCTGGACCATGTCCTTGATACCCCATGTCTTGTTTAAATGAATTTTGACAAGATATGAGGCTTTTTGAAGAAAAGAATGTTTTTTATCCATAGTAAATGTAATATTTCAGAATCTAAGATTCAACACTAAATAATCTATCCTTACTCACCATTTGTTCTTTCAATTGTCTGGGTAAGTTGGTGGGTACATGCTTAGCTTTGCTTTTGCTTACATCAACTGGCTAATCACAGCTTAATCTTCTCTTTCTCTCCAGGATTTGTTATACCAGAAGGATGGAGAATTTATGTTTACACAAGAGAGATTAACGACGACCCATATATCTACCCTGATCCATTATCCTTCAATCCATGGAGATGGCTGGTTCGTGTTCGTTTACTCATCTTTCGTTAGCTTATGTTAATCCATGATTATTAAGTTTGTTTTTCCATGCTAAATTTAGTTATGTTACTTAACACAGGATAAGAGTTTAGAGAATCAGAACTATTTGTTCATATTTGGAGGAGGAACCAGGCAGTGTCCTGGAAAGGAACTTGGAATTGCAGAAATTTCTACTTTCCTGCACTACTTTGTAACTAGATACAGGTAAGAAATGAACCCAGATGCTTATTTGGTTATCTTCTGCTGTATTTGTTTAAGCTTTAGCTGATGCAGTTTTGATTTTATTTTCTTTTTTGTTGCAGCTGGGAAGAAGTTGGGGGAGATAAACTAATGAAATTCCCAAGAGTTGAAGCACCAAATGGCTTACACCTTAGGGTCTCAGCTTACTGATCACTAACGTATTTGTGTATATACAGCAAGAGGATGTAACATATCTAAGTAAAAGAATGTAATCATGTACTATAAATGTCCTAACAGATTAGAGAAAATTCAATGAGATTTTGAGTGTTGCATTAATATACTGGGCCATGTGACATATCCCATCCCATTTCAGCCCAGTTAAAGGACCCACAAGCAAAACAACACCCACTAATATTATATCTCAAAATAATTAATATTAAAATAATTTTATTTATAATATTTCTACCGTCAAAATTACAATATCTCAATATCAAATAAAATCTTTATCCTATCGTATCGTATAATTTAAATTGTGATATTAAATCTTATTGAAATTTAAAGGTGGGCAGATTCATAGACTTGATTATCCATTATGCTTCAGAAAATAAAAATAAAAATATCAAATATGTTGAGTCCCTTCAACTTGTAGGTTAGGTTGAAAATCATTTCTTAATTTCATCTAAATTCCACTCTACACCATTTGACTTTAACATAGCCACCCAAAACCGACTAATTCAGTGGTCCATAACCATTTATTTTTCATGGGTTATTTATACTAAATATGCCTAATACTTCCTAATTTTTGACCTAATTTTTTAAAATTCAGTAATTTTTTAAAAATATTCAAATATGTTCTCCTGTTATCTTCGTTAATGTCAAAAGTTATTTCTCGAGGTATTTTTGTATTTTGAGTTTGATTATTTGTATATTTAGTAAGAAATGATACTCAAAATTTCTTTGATTTTTAGTTCAATATTCTAAGACTACTAAAATTTTAAGAATATCTAAATATTCCTTAACAGTTATTTCTCGATGTATTTTTGTATTTTGACTTTAATTATTTGTATATTTAGTAAGAGATGATACTCAAAATTTCCTTGATTTTTGGTTCAATACTCTAAGACTCTACTAAATTTTCAGGAATATCTAAATATTCCATAACGATTCTTGACATAAGAACAAAAAAATGAAAATCTATTTTATAACATATTATATTTAATTTATATTTTTTATATTTTATATTTTAAAAATAAGAAAATTATAAAAAAAAATGTAATAATATTTTATCTTGATCTTATTTTAAGAATGATTAAGAAATACATACTTTATCTATATAAATTAATGTAATATATTTTATTATTGTACATAATATGTTATAATGATATAATATTGTTATATTAGTTTGTATTCTAATATTTATTAATTAAGAATTATTTATTCTAACAAAGATTCTTAATATAATCCCAATTTCAACTAAGATCTTATAACAATAATAAACATATATAACAACAATTAATACTACATAAATGTGAGAATTAAGACTCCCCAAGTAAGAGGCAATGTTAATCAACCAAAAACTTCATTTCGGCAAAGATAATATTTTAGACCCAACTAATAAATTCTAATTTATATGAAAGCTTTGTGTTAAAGCTTAGATTAATTGATTGAAAGTGGGGGTCATATCAAAATTCATGAAAAGAATTTATGAAAAGGTGGGCTGATTCATTGAAAATGTCTACTTTTCTTCTAAAGTTAGGAACTTTTTGATAAATTAAGAAAACAATATGAATATTAGAAATAAGGTCCACATGTTTGAATTAAATTTCAATAATTTTTGTTAATGAAAGAAGGACCAAAAATTACAAAACTTTCATGAACAAAAGAAAAGTCATCTCTTTCACCCCATAAACTACGGCATTTGTTTAATTGATTGAACTGAACAGGTCCTCCTCCTTACAACATTTATTTACCAACATAACTCAGACACGTCTCCTCATCACCCCATCACCAGTGCCGCTCGTCTCGCTCCGCACGTGCCATCACACCATTCAGCCAACTTTTGAACTCGCATACAACACACACACACACACACACACACACACACACACACATATATATACAAACACCCCTCCACAATACTCCTCACATCTTCAGAAATCTCTAGTTCTCTCTTTTTTATTTCAGTTTTCTTTTTTGTTTAACAATGGAGTCGGCAACTGCAGCAGAAACAGCAGCAATGCCAAAGGGGACACCTTTGTTGAAAGATGAGCTTGATATTGTGATACCCACCATAAGAAATCTTGATTTCTTGGAGATGTGGAGACCATTTTTTGAGCCATATCATTTGATCATTGTTCAAGATGGTGATCCTTCGAAGATCATCAAAGTTCCTGATGGTTTTGATTATGAGTTGTATAATCGTAATGATATTAACAGGATTTTGGGTCCTAAGGCTTCTTGCATTTCCTTTAAGGACTCTGCTTGCAGGTGCTTTGGATACATGGTGTCCAAGAAGAAGTATATCTTCACCATTGATGATGATTGTTTTGTAAGTTGTCTCATTTATGCGGTTTTGGCATCTGGGTTTTTGGTTTTTCAGTTAAAATTTTGATCTTTGTCTGTTTTGGGTTTGAATACATGGTTTTGTTTGGAATTTGGGTCATGTGGCGTACTTTTTATCTGTTTTGTTATATGTGTTTGTGATTCATTTGTTTGATAGAGAATTTAGTATTTTGATAGGCTTTGTTTCAGGGAATTCTTCTAAACCATGCAAATCATGAGGTCAGACTTATGCTTGTATGTATCCAAGTAAAATTCTGATTAGGTTTAAGTCATTGTCCCTATGATAACTCAAATACATGGTATTAGTCTCAAAAAAAGGAAATGTTAAATCAAAACAAAGAGTTTTTGAAGACCATATGAGATCTAAGGATTTGTTTTTCATTTTATGCATTTACTATCTGATTTTGCTGCCTTATAGTCAAGATTTGTTATGTAAAATTTATTTTCTTAGATTTTATTGCCCCAACAATCTCATTATGAAAATTCAAGTTTTCTTATGATCTTATGGTCTTAGATTTGGAAGTTGACAGAGTTTTGGCCAGAGTGACATCGCTAGAATTGGTTTCTGTAATTAATATTATTAATAATCGTCCCAGTTTATATTTAATTGGTACTTACCTGTGTCCCTAATTGAAGAATTCTAACATTCTTCCTATGTAAGAAAATCTTTACATTTAAAGAATTAATCACAAGTTTGCATATGGCATATTATGGTAATATTCTGTTTTGAGTGAGAAATAATTGGTTGGCAGTATCACATGCAGCTGCAAAATTTGAAAAGGAAGTTCTTTTTTACCATTTTTGGCTGGTGGGTCCTGAGTAAGAAGTCACTATATCCGCCCCATTGAAAAATATATCCTAACAAATATGATAATTGCGTTCTGTTTCTGAATGTGCAAAATGGACCATGTGAATTAGGTTGCCAGATTTGAATTGTCAAATTGCTTAGACAAGTTGATGAATCTGTGAATCTTGTCTTAAGTCGACAATGTTAAATGATTGTAAACTTTGTGTTTTCATTTTCTTATAATCTGACGAGGACATTACTAGATCATTGACCCAGCTTACAAGCTGTGGAAAGTTTGTGAATAATTAATATCATTAGGATGATGTAAATCATTTGACTTTGGCCGTCTTTCACAATTAAAATAGTTTAACAACTTTGCTAAACTATGGATAACTTCTTTTTTCTGTATCTCTTTTCTTTTGAACATACTGAAGTGGACTTTTATTGATGCTTAGGTTGCTAAGGATCCATCTGGCAAACCAGTCAATGCACTTGAGCAGCACATCAAGAACCTTCTCTCCCCTTCAACTCCCTTTTTCTTCAATACTCTGTATGACCCCTTCAGAGAAGGCACAGACTTTGTCCGTGGATACCCTTTCAGTCTTCGTGAGGGTGTCCCAACTGCTGTTTCTCATGGCCTCTGGCTCAACATTCCTGACTATGATGCACCTACACAACTTGTGAAGCCCACAGAGAGGAACACTAGGTATGTGATTGCTTCATTAAAGAGATTACTTTAAATCTCACTTTTTGTTAAAAGGATTCTCAGTAATATGCTTATCATCAATTAGGTATGTGGATATGGTTTTGACCATTCCTAAGGGCACCCTCTTCCCCATGTGTGGTATGAATCTGGCATTCGACCGTAATTTGATTGGCCCTGCAATGTACTTTGGTCTCATGGGTGATGGTCAGCCAATTGGACGGTACGACGATATGTGGGCTGGATGGTGCACCAAGGTTTGTGTACATTCTTCACAGCATTAGAGCTTCAGAGTCTGAATGTAAGGCCGTTTCACTGACATGCATCTGATTTTGATTATGTAGGTGATTTGTGACCATTTGGGATTGGGAGTAAAGACAGGTCTGCCTTACATCTTCCACAGCAAAGCTAGCAATCCGTTTGTGAACCTAAAGAAGGAATACAAGGGCATTTTCTGGCAGGAAGAGATCATCCCATTCTTCCAAGCTGCGACTCTTCCAAAAGATTGCACCACTGTGCAAAAGTGCTACATTGAGCTGTCCAAACAGGTCAAGGAAAAGCTTTCAACAGTAGATCCCTACTTTGACAAGCTGGCTGATGCCATGGTGACTTGGATTGAAGCTTGGGATGAGCTCAACCCAGCTGGAGAATCTGCTGTGCCTGGCAAAGCAAATTAGAAAAATTTTGATGAACCGCAAATGACATTATTTTCCTTCAGGTAGGAATTATCATTAGTTGCTGTACCTTTATAATTTTTTATGCATATTTGGCACCCGATTTGGTCCAACTCTTGGTTTTACAGATTGGCTGGTGTATTTTTTTTTTCCTGTTTACTTCATGCTTTGTACTTGAGGAATAAAACATATGATTTATTTTCCTTAAATTTGTCTCATGTTTGTTTGTTTTGTTTGAAAATTTTGTGATTGATGATTGTATCATTCGCTGCTTCAACATTTTTAATTGGTAAAAGCATTGTCCTGTGTTTCCAATCGAGGAAGTTGACCACCTAATGTTTGTTTTTGTTTGATCATGTTGGCTTCTTGTGTCTACTCACCCATCTCTGAAAGCACTGTATAGCCTTAGCTGGCCTATTAATATGTACCAAACCAAATTGTGGGTACTAGTTTTTGCAAGTTTTTGTTTGTCGAGTTTCACTTGAGGTTTGATGGAAATTTAATTTTCGAACCGAAAAGGCCAGATTAATTCTTTGATTATCAGATGAATGTTTTCGTTCCCCATTCTTGGCTATTTGTTCATATATATTCCACAAAGCAGACTTTATTTTACTTGTTTAGAGTTTCAAACTGCCCTTGCTGCTTTCTCAAAGTTTGACTATCCACAAAGCCCTTCCTGTATTGCTTAAGTTTGTAAGGTAGTAATTGCATTCACTTAGCAATCAAGAAGTGAGTTCAAACTTCCACTTTACTGGGTAGCATGTATACCAGCAAAGAAAGTCTCTTACATACGTTGACACAACTTATCTTCAATATGAAGATACAAAAACAAAAATTGAATGCACAAGGATACATCCAAGATGTCCTGGAATGTTAGTCTATGTAGTATTTCTATTAATTCAATATTACCACAAAACTAGCTCTAAATTTGTAGCAGTAAAAGAGAGAGAAAAAAAAAAGAAAAAGAAGTCAACAAATTATGTATTAACTTCAAATAAATAAATTACAATGAACATTCAAGAACTCAAAACTGCCAAAATTTCGGATCAAGAATCACAGCAAAATTGTTCGACTTCAGAATAGCATTTTGCATGGTTATTCGAGATGTACCATCATGCGGGTGGGTTGGATGTTGGCTCTTCTCTCTTTCTCAATCAAAAAGCTGTGGACAAAATTTTCAATTACACAAGGGAAACTAAAAGGAGCTCTGGGCCAGCTTATGTCGAGGTGAAATACTTCTACCAAATAACTAAATTTATTTCACGAACTTGGTGTGGGATCATCAGTCTTCTGACGCTTGACATCGGACTCTTCACCATCTTCGAGGCTAAGATGTCCATTTACTGCCTCAGGACCCAGAAGAGAAACGTGCTTGCTTGTGATTTGACGACCAGCTCTAAGTTTTGGACCCCAATGCCTTTCAGGATTTGGAAGGAAGCGGGCAACCTTCTTTGCCTGCGCCTTGCTAAGAGATGCAACAGCTCGAGCAAAATTGGCCTGCCCAAAAGAATGAAACAATGACACAGCAGAACCTTTAGACACAAGACAGATTATGTGTATGTGCATGCCTCAGTGCATAGGTGGTGAGAAATAGGGCCAAAAATGAAAAATCATTATGCATAAATCAAAAACTATTTGGTAAACGTACCTGAAGAGTTGGTTCTTTGGCTAGTATTACACTTCCTGGCTGATCAGGTAGTTGAGTTTTGACCGGATGAATTTTGACCTACATAAAAAAAAAAACCAGGAACATAATACATAAAATTGCTAGCCACTTCAAAATTACAGATAAACTATTGTTGTAAAGCACTTAAATATAAGGAAGAGATGAAATCTGAAAATGTTATCCACTTAATATAAGGTAAGTCAGAAAAGCAAACTGGCCACAGATGGCTGCTTCAAAAATTTCTAATAACATAAACTCTGGTACCTCAATCACAGTTAACTTGTTTAAACCATTCTCAGAATATGCATCAGCAGGAAAAAGAAAAAAATGTGAGGGTTGGAAGGTAGTCCTTACCCAGCAACGCATTATGTCCCAAACGACATCCATGGGAGCATCTGATTTGAGCCCCAGTGGATTCACATGGGTTCCAGAAATACGATATCCTGCATTGATCACAGCTGAACGGAACATTACAGCTGATGGGGAAGTGCATTTTAATGTTCCACAGAGGTTGTGCAGGCTCAAAAAGAGAGGGACATCCGGTAATTCCTGCAAACAGTTCAAAATTAGAAAACAAATATCAATATGGACAGATTATCTTCAAAGCAAACAGAAATTTATTTTAGGGTCAAGGTACAAACATTGCCCACAAGGACACAAATTCCGCCATCACAACTAACAATATTCAGATATCCAATTGACATCCTGTGGTATGTTATATGCAAAACTAAAAACTCAAAATTTATAAACTTCATATGCAATCCTTTTCTCTTAGTCCACAAATTGTTTGAAAAAAAAAAAAACAATGAGCATCTAGAACAGGCACCTCATATATCAATTCACCAACAGGTTGGGCGGGGAAAAAAGAGGTAGGTGTGGCAAGTACTTCTACCATAAAAGCAGAAGTAAATTACCACTTATGCAAGGCCATGAAAGTGGTAGGTGTGGCATGTAAAATTACAGACAAATTTTCTTACAAGTTTTCTGATGAAAAGAAATAGACAAAACAAGTTCCAATTAAAATAAAGGAATCTATCGATTTGGATGAAATATAGAATGCAGTTAAAAGAGAATTATCCTAGACCTTCCAGCATACAAAATGCATCCATACCTTGACCTTTGGAACCAACAAAGAAACAGAGAAAAGTATAGGTTGTTATTCTACTTTGACTAAAATATGATATCAGGGAAAAGAAAAAGCGAAAACAAATAATAGACACCTCTGAAATTGTTGTCAGTACAGCAGATATGCGATCATAAGCAGGATACCGGTCCTTCATAGATTTCACATCAGCCATGATGGAAGTTACCCATTCTTGATCGTGGATGGGAGCAGACCATATAGGTCCCCCCATATTGAATTTCTTCCCACAGTCACTGCACGCTTGAGGAACAACAGGACCAAACCCAGGTAGATATCTCACACTGTTATTCTGACGAGGGACAAGAAAAAGCCCTCAGATGCAACATCAAAAACAGCGCCCCAATTAACGTTACTAAAATGAGAAAACAAATCCATTGATCAAGAACATATTAACACATTTTGCCCAAAATGAATTACACAATCATGGACCTATCATCAAACACCAGTTTGCTCACAAACCTTTAATATTTCCTATGATTATACCTCATTCCTAGTTTCAACCTATTCACATATCAACGACAAATACCTAGGAGATCAAATAAGCAGCAAACCTTGTTGGAGGCAGTCCTGCCAATAGGCTGAAGATGGAAAGAATCACAACCAATGCACTGGTAAACATATGAGAGCTTGAGGGGAGTATTTTTCATTGCACTTGCAGAACTGCATTCAATAAATTTGATTTTTTAGTGAACAAAAAATGAGGGCACTATTTTGTTCTAGTAAACTTACATAGCCCAATTTCAATCAACATAACCTTCCCACATACGTGTATAAGCGAACAAAAACTCGAACATAAAAGTCCATCTGGACAGATAGCACAGGAACAATGTACCGCTTGTATCGATTTGCATGGCTCTGTATTAAAGAAAGTAGTTGAAAAAAATTATGCCTACTTAAAAAAGAAACATTTTAAGGGAAAAAAAGAAGTTGATAATGAAATCCTCACACTGTCCCTTTTATGATGCTCTCACAGAATAAAAATTGTCATTCAATTTACCAAAAGCATACAAACATACTAGTAATTGTTATAATTTTTGTTTCACTTCTTTTTTCCCAGAACAAGAATTGCCACTAGTATATCTATTCTGTATTTGCTTGCTCAAGGACACAAAGATACCTCAATGCATGCCAGGAGAATCCTCAAAGCCATTTCGTGGCAATATTTCCCTCTCAAAGGATAGGAACCATATCTAATTCCAGAACAAGTTAAAACATAAGACAGCAAATCCAAAAGAACAATTGAAGCAATGATAAGGGAAGTATGATCTTACTTGGAATAGCAAACCTCCCCATTACCCCCACAAAGCACTGCCATATCAGTTGCTGTACACATCAACAAGCCTCCATCAACAACAGATTGAACCGCAGAGTCCAGAAACACGGAAGGCGAACCATAAGGATCAAGATCAACCTGCAACAGGATTAATTGATAAAGGGAATAAAACGTAGCTTATTCTGAAAAATGTTGTCAACTTTGAGCAGGAGTAAAAACCATTAGTAATATGATAATTTCTAAGTTGGATGGAAGATATGACAGAAAAAAGAAAAACACACAATTGGTTTATGCTTTGATGGTGCACATGTTTTTCTTTATTCATTTTTAGTGCAATAGACCCAAAAGGGGAGGAAAAAGGTATCAAAGAAACTGATCATGTAGTACATAAACATACTGTATTTAAAAAGGCAAATGCATACCACATCAAATTCTTTCGGGTGGGTGAGCATATATACACGGGCATCAGCAAGATGTGACTCCACTTTTGAACATGCCACTGAACCATTGGATTTTATGTTTCTCCTGCAAGCTTCAACAGACACTGCAAAAATGCAAACAATAACAATAACACTTTAGATGTAACGTTTTCTGTAATCACCAATATATAGTAACTATATCCTAGAATATGACAAAATCAGTAATCACAGATTGGATAACGATTGCCTGTATAGAAGGCAAAACTGATGCACGTGAGCATGCATTAAATAAGTGTGTATAAATGAACTAGTATCTGAATAGGAACTACAGTCCATGTATACTTCTTCTGGTCTACTTTGGGCAAGACTATATGCTCTTTTAGAACAAGGGGCTGAAAAAGTATATGAACAAAAGAAAACAAGAAACAAACAGAAATAGTGTCTGACATATCATATGCTCTGTTGATAACCACCTTTATCATTGTCTAAGGCCACAACTTGACCAACTCCTTCTACTTCACGAGCGTATCTTAGAGCTCTTAATCCAGAAGCTGACAAGGCCTATAAACTCACAGAAAAGCAATAAACAAGTTAGTTAATTAATATTCAAAAAAATAAAAAATGGACAAGTGAATAAAAGAACAGTGATGGTATATCAAAAGAAGATAATAAAAAAACATAAATAAAAACCTCAAGAACTCTTGGTGGCTTCAGTTCCCCTGGAGCTTTTCTCTCTGTGGTCTTGACTGGTTCTTCTGATGGGCCAGACGGTTTGTCTTCACATGTCTCGTCAGGTCTTTCAACTTCTCCATTTGACTTTTCATTATTAGCAACAGAATCAGACTCATCAAGTGCTTCTTTGACAGCATCCTTCTCTGACACCTTTGGTGTGGCTGTTGTTCTTTTAAACGGTATTGCTTCATGCTCCTGTTCGCGTTTAGATATAAATTTCCTCAAAACAGCGATCGAGATGTCACGGTTGTTAACCTGATTACAAAAGAAAGAAAATAACAACTGTTACACTGCAAAACTAAAAATCATCCATAAAGCACATTCTCCTGCTAAAGTTTTGACATTAGCAAGGGGATGTTTCACTGTAGTAATTAAGTCACTCTAGAAAACAACAAAAATCTCAAATAACAATTAATAAAGAAGAGATACTTCTTTCAGGAGTAAACTAAGAGAAATTCTTTTATATACAAATAAATAAGATAAAAAAAAGAACAAGATAGATTTTGATTCGGCAATTAGAAGGCGAAATCCCAAGTTAACATATAAAGCATTCCAATAATTTTTTTTTCAAAAGTCATGAGTAGCAGAGGTCATTGATTAGTGATGTAATATTAAATATATATATATATATATAGGATGACAAGACCAGCATAAGTCTAGTTTTGAGTAGATGAGGGAATTCCATATCTCTTCTTTAAAATGAATACATTGTGAGCTCCATCATGATTCCGAATGAAATAACAAGATGTATTGACAAATAAATCTCCTCCACATAAATTTCAGAAAGCCTCCTATTTTAGCAACTCATTTAGTTTAGAGTAGTTTTAGCCAATGAGAATTTATCATGTTCTATAGAGATGAGGAAAGAAATTAACATTTGAATAGGGCCATATTGCATTTTCATACCAAATAACAAATAGAAAGAAATCCCTAACAAAAACACACCTTCATACCAAATAACGTGCAAAGTATGAACTTCCGAATAAATTTTCACAGGTTCAAAATCGATGTGCACAGCTTAATTATGCATGCTATATGATTATAAAGGTTGATTTCGTTATTTTTCCAAAACTTTTTTGGGAACAAAATAACCAAGCTCTTCAATTTCAACTTAAGAGCAATGACCCATCAAAAATTTCAATCAAACAATCATACTTTAAGCACTAACCCATTAATAATTTCCACTCAAATCCCTCGCAAGGGAAAACTCTTAACCAAAAACAAATCAAAATAATAACAATAACAGAGCTCCTTATAATCCTAATTCCAATTCCGAAAACATAAAATACAAACCCACCAAAAAAACATTACCAGAAAATCCATTCTTTCATTGAAAAATCACTAAAGAGAAGATGTTTGCACCTGGGTTTTATTGTAAAAGACTTCATTTTTAGCGTGCATGAGAATATCAGCTTCTCCTTCCTTGATGATAGTATAATCGTTGAGATCCTCCATTGAACCTGCTATTTCCTCTTTTTCATGCACTTCCCTCTTCTGGGTTTCTTCCTTTTTCCTCCTCCTTTCTCTTATACGCTGATTACTGACTCAATATACAAACTGCAATAAGAATAACAAAAACCCTAGCCTGGTTTTCCTTCTAGTAATAAACAGATTCCTTCTAAGTTTCAGAGCTCCCGTAACTGCTAGCAACAAGAACATAAAACTTGAGATTTCTACCTATCTATACACATAGTCATAATGTAACTAGATACCCTATTCTTCGTAGGCCTGAGAATTTTCTGAGAGATTTGCGACTTCTGTTAAACCCTAAATTCGAACCTCAGTGCACGTTAGAAATTACCTGTTGATTTTTGCTAAAGTGAGCTAGACAAAATACTGTGGTGGGTGAAATAATCGGGTCTGGGTCGGATCCTGCTGTTTAAAAGAGGAAGAATTTCAAGTGACGATGATCTGGTAATTTTTTTTTTAAACTCGATCTAAAAATTAAAATAAAATTGAAGATAAGACCCAATTGGATTCCAATTGATTCAATAGGATCATCAAATCAATTCAAGTTTGAATTTGCAATTCAATTGATGATCATGAAATAATGCATAATGAGTCTTTCCTCACTTTCCTTGTACCCAAATATGACATCTGTTGAGTCAAATACAGCACTATAATAATGCAATCCTTTCAGTTATCTGTCCACTAAAGGGTTCAAATTATCAATCAATGTGTTGTGTTATTTAGTGCTCAAGCTTTTCAATCAATTATCAATCCTCAATTCTAATCTTAACGTTGAAAACATAGAGATTTGGACTTCATATAACATTTTATATAAGTAGAAAGTGTCTTGATTCGTTGACATATTTGACTCTCTTTGCATGAAATAATGCCAGGAATTTCCATGGGAAGATATGCAGTTGTTGTAATACTTGTTGTCTTGCTTTGGTTTACTATTAATACTATCACTTAGTTCCAATCATGTAAGTCCTGGAAATACAATGCAAGCATGGATTTAAAGATCAACAAAAGAAAACACCAATGGCCCTGAACTTCTAGTTTAGCAATGCACTTGTATCTCCTCGTATGAATTTTATAGAGCACTTTGAACTTGGAGCAAGTTAACTAGACGAAGTCAAACTTGACCCACTCTTTAAGAGAAAAAGTTTTCTAAATTCTAATGATTATGAATAATTAATAACATATTCAGCGGAAGAGATTATACTGTTATCCTGTTGCTCCACTTCCTTCAATCCTTTTGATTATGTTTCAAGATTAAGGCATGATTAATGGAATTAAATGTTGTGGGTGGCCCAAGACAACAATTTCTATGGATCACGATCAATCTGCAGATACTTAAGTTATTATGGCAATTCACCAAAACAAAAATATAAAGGATGACTCAAGACTCTCCATTCTTGAACACAAGATAGAGAAGCAAGAGATCAGCTTCAGAAATTATGTATTCTAACAGTAACATCATTTCACTAGTATCTGTCCTTCTGTTATCAGTTTCATTTACAACTTCAATTTCAATTCCAGGAAAATTTATCCGATGTCTATCTGTCAATTCTGAGTTTTCTGTTCCTTTGTCCATTATTTACACCCCAAACAACTCTTCTTTTTCTTCAATCTTACAATCTACTGCTCAAAACCTGAGGTTCTGGGTGCCTTCCAAGCCAAAGCCTGAATTGATTTTCACACCTTTGTATGAATCCCATGTCCAAGCATCTGTTGTTTGCTCTAGAAAGCTGGGAATTCACATGAGAGTCCGAAGTGGAGGCCATGACTTTGAAGGTCTCTCTTATGTATCCGAAATTGAAACCCCTTTCATAGTTGTAGACCTTGCCAAGCTTCGATCCATTAGCATTGATATTGCTGAAAACAGTGCTTGGATTTATGCTGGTGCCACAATTGGTGAAGTCTACTACAGGATTGCAGAGAAAAGCAAGATTCATGGCTTTCCTGCTGGTGTTTGCCCAAGCTTAGGCATTGGTGGCCACATTACAGGAGGTGCATATGGTTCCATGATGAGAAAATATGGCCTTGCTGCTGACAACGTCATTGATGCCCGACTTGTTGACGCTAATGGCAGAATTCTAGACCGAGCAGCCATGGGGGAAGATCTATTTTGGGCGATAAGAGGCGGCGGAGGAGCAAGCTTCGGAGTTATTCTTTCATGGAAGATAAAATTAGTTCCTGTGCCAGAAACTGTCACAGTTTTTACAATTACGAAGACCCTGGAACAAGATGCTACAAAACTCCTCTGTAAATGGCAACAAGTTGCAGATAAGCTTGAAGACAATCTCTTCCTTAGAGTAATCATACGATTGGGGAGCTCAGGCGAAAATGGAAATAGAACAGTAACAACCTCGTACAATGGTCAGTTTCTTGGTGATGCTGATAGACTCCTCCAGGTAACGCAAGAGAGCTTCCCTGAACTGGGTTTGACACGAAAAGATTGTAACGAAACAAGCTGGATAAACTCTGTGCTTTATCTTAACGGCTTCCCAAGTAACGCAACTCCGGAAATTCTACTGCAAAGAAAGTCTTTATTCAAAAACTATTTCAAAGCCAAATCAGACTATGTTAAAGAACCCATACCTGAAACCGTGCTCCAGGGGCTCTGGAAAAGGCTGCTGGAAGAAGAGAATCCGAGAATGGTATTGAGCCCTTATGGTGGAATGATGGGAAAGATTTCAGAATCAGAAATTCCTTTTCCTCACAGAAAAGGGAACGTATTCGAAATACTGTACTTGACTTCCTGGCAGGATAATGAAGATAAGAATGCAAAAAAGCATGTGGATTGGATCAGGAAGCTGTACAATTACATGGCTCCTTATGTTTCGAAGTTTCCTAGGGGTGCATATGTGAATTACAGGGATCTGGATTTGGGGATGAACAAGAAGAGTCACACAAGTTTCATTAAGGCTAGTGCTTGGGGTGTCAAGTATTTTAAGAATAACTTCAACAGATTGGTAAAAGTGAAGACTGAAGTTGATCCAGATAACTTCTTCAGGCATGAGCAAAGCATTCCGGCTCTTCCATTGTATTACCGGAATTTCAATTAATTCCTAATTGAGAAAATTTTAATATTCAAAAAAATAAATAAAAATGTCAACTACGTACAGACATCATAGCTTTAAATATTGTAAGATTTTTATGCAAATGGATGCTCAGCTTGCCCAAATTAAGGTTTGGGCTTAAAACATAGCTCAATAATAATAGAAGACTGGAACAAGTACTATCTGTTCACCTCTTCTATTTTTGAACGTTTATTTTATCTTTAGTAGAGCCAGTGACTCATAACAAGAAACTGGAAAGTTCTGTATCCATATCTGGAAAGCTTTCCAAGAATTAAAAATCGAGAAAACTTTCTAAGACAAGCTTGCTCAATTCCATTGGATTAATTAAAGTCCACACATAGATTGTTGTTGAGTGACACCAAACAAGAAGGGTAGGGGACCATCTGTTTATGGCCATCATTTAAAGAATGAGACTTGAGTGGCTTCACTTGTGCATGTTTTATCAGCTAACTCAATACTGCATAGCTTGTAACACTAGTAACTTTAAGTGTATGTATATGGAATTTACTTTTTTTCATCTTTAATTTGCGGATGCAAAAGATTATTTATCAGCCAAGTCATGGGGTCTATATATGGTTCTGTACCTTAATCCATCTAGAGGTTCTAACAATATCTATCTATTAAAGAGATAACTATTTATTATGGAGGAAGTTTCACATATTCCCATGCACACCATTTATAAGTCTCTTCAATCATTAATTTCAAGACACATGGATAAAGTCAAATCCTATCCGTTGATTGAATAATTTCATGTAAATGATGGAGGATGAATAGAAATTATCAACATGCTTGAACACAGACCTAATTCCATCCCA
>JAXCLQ010000015.1:2137788-2173368 GCA_035584115.1 Cedrela odorata
TATTTCTACAAATTTCTCCAAATTTTAGTCAAATTTTTGTCACTTAATGATTACCCGTCCTCTCCTTTTTGATCTGAGCTAGAAAAAATAAGAAACTACAAGGAGCAAATTTGGGTTTCGAGGGAAACTTGGGGTTTTTGCATTTAAACGGTGATATGAGGTTTCTAAGGGCTTAGATAAGTTACCAATAAGCTTATTAACCCATTATAAGTTCAATTTTAAGATTTTACAATATTTGAAATATGAGTTTTAATCTTCACGTAAGAATTTTCATTTATGTTCGCGTAGAAAATCTAAAATTGTATTAATTTAGGTAAATTAGAGATGTATGGTGATTGTATATGTGTTAAATATTGCTAAGAATGCGTATATATATATCTTGGACGAAAATGTAAATATGAAATAATTATAGTCATGAGATTTCGTTGTTCAAAATCGGATAAATGACCCGTTAGTAAGCCTTACAATTGTATCATATATTAACTAAGGAATTTTAAGCATAATGTCTATAAACATTGCGTGTAGCGCATATTGTAAATAATTTAAAATTTTAGAATTCATTATATTACGTATGTATAAAAATAGGCATCAAGCACCCAGAAAAGGAAACTAGGAAGACATAAGAATCAGTAGTGGGAGTAATGACCCTCTCTTTGTTGTGAGTGAATTTTTACATACTTTTTATTTCTTTAAAATTATATATAAAACTTATTATTTTACAAATTAAGAAGTAGTTTTATTATTATTACTGTTACTTTACAATAAATATGTATGGCCTGTACATAGAATTGATATATGTGCGGCTATGAGGCCAAAGTTGGCATTAGAAATGTAAAGTTTCTTTTATTGTCAATGACATGCATATAAATGATTGTGTTTATGTTTTACATATGGATTATAACGATGATATGGCCGGGAGGGCTAAGTTTGTTTGTGATTGTATCTACAGAAAAGTAGCCTAGGGACGAATCTATTAAGACGTCGCCTAGGTGAGTGTGCCACAGGTAGGGCAGTTATATGAGTAGATGTTATAGAGTTGCTCATCTATGGGATTATTGAAGACAGCCATGAGCATTACCACGTAATTACTCGAGGCTAACGTCAGTGCTGAACTAAATTTTAAATAATTAGCATGCATTCTTTATCTTAAAAAGAATTATTTTTATTAAATGAGCATTTTTTTCCGTGCATAAAACCCATTAACTATCTTGGAGTTACCACGATCAAGGTAATCATCGGAAAAGGGAGTCAGTCCAATAATTCTTGAATAACAGGTCATGGTTTCATTAAAATAAATTGTTTTACGTACATTTATAAATGATTTTCTTAAAATATATTTTTATCCACTCATGAAGTATACTCCTGTATACTTACCTCATCACCTCTCAGTTTCAGGAAATTAAGCGTTATCTAATAGTGGTGATAAAATAAGAGTGTAAAACCTTACAAGCATCATTTGCATCCTTGACTCATTGGCTTAGTTAATTAGTTCACTAGGAATATTTTAAGAAACTTATGTATGTAATTATTTAGGGATTGAAAAATAATGTATTTGTTTATGTACTTTATATTTTTATTAATCAAATATACTTTTATTTGTGAAATGATTTGGAAATGACTCGAAGAGACAAATGTATGTAAATAATTATACAGAGAACATATACCTAATAGCCTTACAGGCCTGAGAGACATGTTTAAGGTTTTAGAACTTGTTTCAATGGTCTATGGCGGTTGTGATGTGTGGATCCCACAGGCGGAAGTGTGACACCTCCACATAATTATAATTATTTGTATATTGTAAAAAATTTATACTATTTTATATTAAAGAAAGGAAAAGATGGAATAAAATATTTATCTAAAGTTGTTTGAGACAATGATTTAATTTTTAGAATTGTTACCACACCTTTAAACTTGTGAGTACATAATAACTCGTCAGCCACCTTTTTATTGAAACCAAAATATTTCTAACATCAAGTATGTTTAGAGCTTCTTGGCATAAATTTTTTTGTATTTTCGTACTACTATCCTTATGATTATCTTCTTTTTCTTTTTATCTAATTGTAGTAATAATTTCTTCTTCTATTAAAGTATATATGACTTGTTACTCATTTGGATGATTGAAAAAAATATTAATATCAATTTGATTAGTGTAGTGAAGTTGTCAAATCTAATCACGCAATTCTATAATGATTATATGATTCTCTTTACCTACTTCATTTATAACTTACAATTCATCAATATTGAGGGTCATATTGCAGTGTTTAAAAATAATTAGTAATTGTTTGTAACTTCATATCAATTGTCTATGCAAAAACTGTAATTAAAATTTCATCAATGACACTTATATTTGTTAGTTCCAAGACATGATTTTCTATCCATTTCAAAAGTATGTGATTAAAACACTAACGATAATAACCTTTGAAATTTCTAATGATACTTACATCACAAGACTAGATTTTAAAAGTGTTATTTAATGGTATGAGTAAAACAAATGTGTGATAAAATTCGAGGGATTCTCATTTTTTCTATGTGCAATACAATTATCTATGATAAGTAAAACATTTCTATCCAAACGACTATCAAACCATTTAAATCATTATATATAAAAAAAAAAAAAGTCATTCATGCATTTAAACTCTCTCGATACTTACAGTTAATATTATCAGGGTTAACATTCTTAAAACATTTTAGATTAAAAAAACTTATTGATGACCCAAAACAAAAGTTTATCAAACTCATTACCATTGTTTTATTTTGCTTTCGGCCTTTCAACTACTTTACTACAAGAGAGTTATCGACTTGCATTCGATAAAATAAACTAACTTCATTTATATTATAAATGTCTTTTCAACTTCATTTGTCTAATTTCTTTCTTATTAATGGCAAATTAGTTTCACATGAAGTGAAAACCAACCCAACAACTTTTATGTCACTTGCAATAAGGATAATTAAGTCAAAATAATAATTTTTGTAATTACAACTCTATTAAGTTATAATCTCCTCATAATAATAAAATTAGTTTGATATCAACATTATGACTATAAAAGATGTTTTATTGAGATAAATTAGTCATCATATAACGATGATGATAAACAAAATTGACTTGATGCACACTATCACGATATTGTGAAGATTGATAAGTGTTAAAGATAATGTTTGTGATAGTACGCTGCCGCTCGTGGGTTTCATATAGTTGTCAGTTTATTTTTATTCTTTTGCCAACAAATGAGAGCTTTAATGCTAATGATATTATGATTAAATAGATTAACTAACAAGAGTTTCAATGGTTTCTTGGCAATATTAATTAATGACAATCAATAATGATATCGACTTGACTTTTACGGTTACAATCAATTTTGTTTTAAACAGTAAATTCAAAATACTATAATATAGTGTATATGTAGGGATCGCAGCGGATTAAGTTTGGAATGGATATCTTCAAACATGCATTCGCATCCACTAAAAAAATTCAATATCATACTTGTACCAAACTCGTAGCAGAGTTGATATTTTATTGTCAAACTTGTTTAAACAGATACTTAACATTTACCAAACTCTCGCAAATATTTGTAAATTTTTAGCGAATTTTTAGTATAATTTTCAATATTAATTCAAAATAAAGTATATCACTTACATAAAATAAAAACTATATACAATAAAAAAATGTTTCAAAATGAATTGATGTGATGCTAAAATTGTATTAGAAAACATATATGATAAGTATAGATATAAAATTTCCAATTGCTGCTTCAATATAACAGTGACCACAAACATGCTAAGTTTCAAACTTCAATTCAAAGCAAAGCAGTATCCATTTGTCATTGTTTTATAGTTATTAAAATTTGATCACGAATTTATTATTTACTCTTAATTTATTATCCATTGGGTATACATATAGACCATGCACCATTAAATAAATCAGTAGATAATAGAGCTTAATTATGAACGGAAATGAAAAATTGAAACACGATTTTAAATAAAGAATAGGGAGTATCATCCTTTTCTTTTTATTATTTAATCTCTAAGTGATAACACTAGAAGAAGAAGTGGACGGTGGCTAGCTAGCTGATTGGTCTATCATTAATAATACTATTACCATAATTGAGGTAATGAGGCGAGAGCATAATGTAGAATAGAGGTGAGAGAGCACGATTTGTAAATTTAAGTATAATATTAAAACGATGTCATTTTGATAATTTCAATAAAAAAAATTACGGATATTCGTAAATATTTATCCGTACCCGTATCTATTTCAAATCCGTTACAAATTTTAAATGTATTTTTCAAATCTGTTTCAAATCTGCTAAAAGGTATTTCAAACTCATCCTATGAGAGTCGGATAGTAACGAGTTTATGGATAAAATTGTCATCCATATGTATGTGTGTGTATATTTATATAAATAATGAGTGTATGGTTACAAGTATTTAAGGAGTAATTTCATATATTATTCAGAAATTATGGAGCCAAGTGAAATTAAGCGATTCTTCCTTTAGCGTCAAATAAGAAAATGTCGATTCATGCAACAGTAGACGAAATGGGTACATTCCAGAAAAACTTGACGTTGTTAGTTGGGCGTGACGCGCCGTCACCATAACCAGGCATACATTAACACCTTAAATGGGTCCCTTCTTTCTGACAGGACTATGTACGGACATCACGTATCAGAAATCTGTGGCTCAAATTCAGACAAAAATCACTGTTTGCCTCTTCAACCAATCACAAATCGACAGCACATCCTTCCAAAAGTCCTCTGGTTTCCCAATACCGCTTACCAGTTGTTCCACTATTTGCAGGAATTAAATATTGCAAAATAAAATATCTAATTTTCTTTACTCCATATGTACACAACACGAAAGCTTTTGCTTCATAAGAACACCAAAAACACTTCACCAACACAAAAATAGAAACCCATTTATGATTTCTATTTTTACGCATATTCCTTAACTTCATTCTCTTCTCAGTGAACTTCTTCTTCTTCTTCTTCTTCTTCAGAGAGATGGATCAAATTTAGGGTTTCTGTGATTCCTCCTTTTTATTTATTTATTTATTTATTTAATTGCATCAGGAGAAGAAAAATATAGAGTTCGAAAAAGAAAATGGGAAGAGGTAGGGTTCAGTTGAGGCGGATCGAGAACAAGATTAGTAGGCAAGTAACTTTTTCAAAGAGAAGAGCTGGTTTGATGAAGAAAGCTCATGAGATCTCAGTCTTATGTGATGCTGATGTTGCTTTGATTGTGTTCTCCACCAAAGGGAAGCTCTTTGAGTACTCCACAGATTCGAGGTTCATAAATTCTAGCGCTCTTGCTTAATCTTTATCCTTGTCGTTGCATGCTTTTGCTTTCTGAAAATGTTTCCAGTTGTTTTCGTTTTCTGAATTTCTCTTTTTCATTTTGTTTTGGTCTTGGTCACTTCTGTAAATGTTTTTACTTTACTGTTCATGTCTTGCATTACGCTAAATTCATGAAATTTTCAACGAGAATTTCTACTATAGTATTGTTTAAACTGTATCTTATCCTGTATCTCTTTTGACTTACTCACAAAAGCAGAAACAAACAAAAACTAAACATAGAACAAACTGTATAGTTCTTAGGACTTTTTGATGTCGTCTTGATATGTCCCTTTACCATTTATGTAAATCTTACTATTACCAACGCATATGTCCTTTATTTAATGTCTTTTGGTTTCATGTCAGTAATCTCCCTTCTATGTTTATAGAGATATTTATGTTAGAGAGTTTTGCAAATCTATCGATCAGACCAGAAGTGAAAATTCAATATGCAGTTCTAGCTCACCAGCTAGTGTTTTTGAGCTTTAAACAGAAAAGTTGCGGAATAGGCTATAATATGGGGTACTTTTACCCGGAATTTTGAGCTAGAAACTTTGGTTAACCAGCAGATGTACTAAGAGCTAGGTTTCTGACCAAGGATTCCTGGAGCTTTGTGTTATGGGGTTGGTGTGTTTTTTCTCTTTTCGGGGAGAAGACCAAGGCGTGTCAAATGTTTCTCCTGCAATCTTGTTGTCTGCAGTAACCTAGGACAATGGAATCTGATTATGTTTATTGGTGTACCTAGGAGAATTGCTTTCTAATCATAGTAGTCGTTGGATGGGCTGCATAGGAAATGCAATTATTAGGCATTTTCTTTTAGGTATCTAAAAAGATTTTCCACCTTGAGCTGTTGCCACTTTTTAAGCAGAAACACATAAGACTTGGGCCAAGGTTAGGGAACTGGATATAATTTATTCTAAATGGATGTTCTAAATATATTCATTTAGAGCTTACATATATCTGCTCTATTTATTTGTTGAATTAAGCAGCTGAATAGTATTCAAGTTCATTTCCTGGTTAGGTTAATGTAAAAGTAGTTTATTATATATTTTAATACAACAGTTAAAAGTAACTTCTGGATTGTCTTACTACCTTAATTTATGTTTGAATAGGAACAGATTGTTTTTCATAAGTTTCTCAAACATTTTGGATTCACTTATTGATTTATAGATTTCCAGCATTATAGTACTGTTCATCAAGAAAAAAATAAAATTTTATTAAATAAAAAAAATTGTGTGTTCACTGAAACGTGATAGCTAAATTAACTTAACTGTCATTTATAGAAGTTTTTCCCCCTATTCATTACATGTTACTACTATAATTTATAAGATCATCTTTCCATTTCTCTTAATTTGTTCCATGAACTTTCATTTCACCCTTGAGAACTTGTGAATAACCTTACCAAATCCAATGTCAAGCTAGAAAATACCCGACAATGGTGCAAGAGTCCATGTAATTTAACCTATTGCCTGTGTAGAAAAAAGTTGCCAATGCCAAAAGTCTTCCTTAAAACATGTATCCTTATAGGTTATAGTCCTAAAAGTCGGCAAACCAAGTGTCAATATATGCTATAGCATAAAATGCATCCTTTTTGTAGCTTTATGTATTGAAGGACTTACTGCTCATCTAAACTAGATTATGTGCAAGCTCTCATATCATTCATAATTTTTATAAACCGTAAAAGAAAACCCTTCTAGTACAAATTACTGGCAGGGATTAACTGCAATTTGATATGTTGATAAGCGATACCATGAACCACAATGTCATGTAAAAAATTACCCCAAAAAAAATGTGAAGCTTGGTGCCCAAGAATCTATATGATCATAGAGGGTTCATTCATGTATATATATATATATATATATATATTGTTTTTTTTTTCTTGTTATGTAATATTTGAGAAAAAATAAAGTTTTATCACAAGTCGTCAAATAATAGAGGGGATACAAAATTCTTAAATATCATTTTCGTTTATTAGTTCTCTCTTGTCTGATTTAACACAATATATATTATTTCAATTCTCAATTTATTAAGTAAATATAAATCAATCCCCTCTCTCTGATCTTTATCTAGAGTGAAATTTTCTAACGTAAATTTATTATTTCAATTTCTTAATTTATTAGATAAATATAAATCAAATCCCTCTCTAATCCTTATCTATTGGAGTGGAATTCAAATCCAAGGCAATTGCATAATAGACTACACTTGCATTCATAAATAGCTCATAAACATAAGTTCAAAGTTCAAATGTGGCATGTTACATAAGTTGAAGACAATTGCATGGTTGATGCGAAAAAAAAAAGCATTTATTCATTGTTATCTAATAAGAATCATGGTAAACATGAAAAAAGACAACACAAAGTCATCGCTTTTTAATAGTTTCTTCAATGTATATACATATAACCAAAGACGAAGAGATCTAAGCAAAAAGAACATATGACATCTGTAGAGCTTTTGTAGGGGATGAAAAGACTCCTTCATTTAAATTAAAAACTTTTCTTCAGTACTTTAGATATCTTTGTTTCTATATATGTTCTCTAGATCTAGATGACTATTCAACACATACATCTCCTCCTGCTTCATATTAGAATGATGTATTTGTAAGTAAGCATATATAAGAAGTTTAGTTGCATAGGTTTGCAATGATGTAAAGCTTTAGATGCATATCTCATCCAACCAAAATGTAAATTGTTATGGATGTGGATGCTGATAGGAGTACACCAATGTGAACCTCTACCTTTATATCTAGACTACATTATGCATTTTCAAATAGAATCAGAATCTTTTCTTGACATGGTCCCTCCCAGTAATATTAATGGACAATAGTTTCTATTGTAATTAACCTTTATGCTCTTTGCATTAATTCTATAACAGCCCCAGTCACAATTAAATATTCTCAATTTTCACTCTAATTAAGGTAAAACATAAAACACATTTACTTAGTTGAGACAGCACCAAGACTTTATATAATCATCCCTTCTCTATGATCTTACATCCCATAAGATTCAATATCACCACATCATAAAATCATGAATTGTAGACATATTTTTACGTTTCACGCAGATGTTTCTCATTCAAAACATTTCTACTTAGTTAAGAAAACTATCAGACTTTTATGTCAATCTAGACCCGAGTGATGGAGATGTGATAAATTACCTTCTACACCTCAAAACCTTATATATGATGTTAATTGTGTTACATATAGGCAGTAATTGCTACACATCCCATTGAAGCTTAAGTTTTGACGGTTGACCAATTAACAGATATATCTTTGCTAAATCATTATCACATGTTTGAGTTGCTAATAAACATGAATAGATGGCTATGCTGAATTCCATTATTTATGGATTAAATTTCGTATTTTGAAGTAACAAATGTAAGGATTAGATTAGCAGCTAAATCAAATATGTGGGGGTGAATATATATTAGCTGAAGTTCCAATCACTTTATAGCGTGCTGCCATAGAATTTTAACTGATGTAATTCACTGACTTTGTGATCGTATAAATTGGTTGATATGCAATATTTCTAAATTTGTCAGATTTGAAGTTTAAATTAATTAATTCAAACGCTAAAGTTGATCACTAAAATAGAGTTATCCTAGTAAATATGTGGGGGTGAATATATATTAGCTGAAGTTCCAATCACTTCATAGCATGCTGCCATTGAATTTTAACTGATGTAATTCACTGACTTTGTGATCCTATAAATTGGCTGATATGCAATATTTCTAAATTTGTCAGATTTTAAGTTTAAATTAATCAATTCAAATGCTAAATTTGATCACTAAAATAGGGAGGCATCAAACTCTATTAGGTTGCACTTCATTTCTTAGTTCCTTCTTAGTAACAAGCAGAATAGTTACTGTCTTGCAATCATTCATCGTGAACTTTTTAAGTGGAATCTTTAATATGATTCATCTAAGTGTGTTATGATCTTAGTTTTAAGTATAGATTATTGGTACACTTTTAATCTTCCTCAATATTTGATTGAAAATTATATATTTATCATGTGGTGAAAGTCTTAAGTACGGGATATGATACGACCTTTCAATAAGTTTTTGTAATGTGTGCATTAATTTTTGTCAGGTAATTTTTTGAAATAGTATATTTGGTGGATCAAAAAATTTAAACTACAATCCTTGAGGTAATAACTAGCTTAGATTTTAAATTTTAGCTTCACGATTAATTAGCTTGCTTCCTTTCTTAATTTCTAGAACTTGTAACAAGCATGTACAATTGAAAACCAAGGTGTTTCAATGATAAGAACTATTATTCTTGTTCTTGGGTCCCTATAAAGTAGGCAGTACAAAATACCCAAACTTAAGGCAAAGTTAATATAGTTGTGGGACAATCAAGCAGGGAACAAAAATCTAATTCCAGTTGTGATTATAGGAACTTCAAATTCATCTAACCTTGGCTCCATAGAACATGACAGATGTTCTTGATGTTTAATATATATATATATATAGAAGAATCTCTTAATATTTGCACAATATGAAGGCTCGTGAACAACTCCTCCAGTACTTAATAACCAATCTCTTCTATGATTAAGATCCTCTTCAATATATGTGCATCAACTTCTAAGCTAGCTTGATATCTTCTAACATTCATACAAGAATTCATCATTCTCTTTCATACGGTTTTCTTTCTCAGGTGAGTAGTTGTTTTGTGCATATAATCCCTGCAGATGTTATTCAGCTGTAAAAATTCTCAGTTCATACACAAAGGTTTATATATTGCTTAATTTTCATAACTTTTCCTGTGTCCAGCATGGAGAGGATCATAGAACGATATGACAGGTATTATTATGCAGAACAACAGCTAGTCACAAGTGATTCTCAACTAGAGGTAATTGTTCTTCCTTTTAACTATAACAAAAATATAAAAATCAAATCATTTTTAAAACTTGGGGTGAGCAGAATTCAAATCTCTAAACTTTTGTAAGTTGAACCGACTAACACCACGACTATAGGTACTTGAAGCAGTCAATTTCCAGTTGTATCTAAAAAATTATAATTATTGTATGAGATATATAATTGGCATTCTGTAATGCCAAAATGATTAACAAGGTGCACTACTAGCTTCTTCTTCCTCTTGTGATTTCGATCATTCGGTTATATATCTTTCCTTGATCATGTCAACAATTTGAAATTTGCATTGCTTACTGTCGCATGCTTGCAAGCTTATTTATTTGGTGCTTTTTAGTCTTTGTACTATAAATTATGGTTTATTGTATCGGCTCATAGATGCTTTCACGGACAGTCACTTCTGCAACATATTGCATAATTGCATATGCTCATTTCTTTCTATTGATTTTGCAACTCTTGGTTTGTCATTTTTTGGATGCATGCTGCATATAGGGAAGCTGGTCTCTGGAATATCCCAAGCTCAAGAGTAGGATTGAAGTCTTGGAAAGAAATTTACGGTAACTAATTGACCTGACCGTGTAATATGAACAAGAACAAAAACAGTTAGCTATTGAGGAAATTGTGCACATTTCGAAGTTTCAATCATCAAGGGCAAAATGTACACACTCACATATATGCTTCTTGAACAAAATGATGTCGAATGTTACATTATTATATATGCAGGAACTATATAGGAGAGGGCCTGGATTCACTAGGTCTTAGAGAACTTCAGAATTTGGAGCATCAAATTGATAATGCTATTAAGCGAATACGAACTCGGAAGGTGAAGATTGAATGCTCTTAAAATGTTTTTATGTCGTATTTTCTTGGACATATATGCAACAACATGACATCCAGCTTACTTATACTATGAACTGATTTGAAATATATATATATATATATGCAGAACCAACTGATGCATGAATCCGTTTCAGATTTGCAGAAAAAGGTGAGATCCTTGTTGCTTGTGGTTTATTAATTAATTGTTATTATAATTAAAATTGGCACTTTCTAAAAGGGTATTCCATTGAAGCTCTCTCATTGTGGGTGAAAACTGAAAGCAATTACATAAACATGTTCAATAAGATGGAGAAAGTCTAGAATATTTTGTTCTAGTACAATCATCCAATGAGATTATGCCATGAGTATATTTATTTAATTTAACGACCAATTTGTTTGGCAATTTCTGAAACAAATATACCATGATATAATTCTCTCTCTAGTGAGTAGAATGTTTGAGCTGTGAGAACAGTCGTATTATATAATGCATTTTCAGTGTGATATACCTCACTAACTCTGAGGCTTGTTACAGGAAAGGGCATTGCAGGAACAGAATAACATGCTTGCAAAGGAGGTAGTAGCCAGCCAGCTATTTCATTACAAATGCTGCATCTTTTTTGCATTTCAAACATTGTGTTAAATTACATTCGCAAAGAAACCAATCTACATTTCAACTAGCTAACATCATCAATCACATTATTTTGAGGCACAGCTGAGGGAACAAGAGAAGAGAGTCAATGTCAATGAGCATGCTCAGGTGGAGCAGCAACACCAGCTTGGCCAGAACTCCTCATCCCTCATGCCAACACAACCAATGTTAACTTTTCCTTCTCTAACTTTTAGGTATAATCTTCCTCTATCTCTTGTTCACACAAAAACACAAGTGCGCGTCACACATCACTAACACAAAATTGTTATAGAGATTAAAATAACTAGAATAGAAAGATTTCTTTCATTACTTTTGAATATTGTATCAATAGAGTTTAAACAAAAACAAATACAAACATGAACTATGCAGGGACAGTTTCCCGGTGAGAGGAGCTGTGACCGAAGAGGCAGAGACTCAAACTCGGCCTAACATCAACCCTCTTATACCACCCTGGATGCTTCGCCATGTGAATGAATAGAGAATGTCTACAGAGCATGAGCAACAAAACTATTGGTATTATGGGTTACAGAAATGGGATTCCCCCTGCATACCCTTGTATAAAAAGCCACTCACATGAGATGTAATATTGAAGCTCAACTATTTTAAGACTTCCAAACCATTTTGGATGGTAGAAATTTCCTGGGGTTAAGACTCCACATTGCTTAAATGTTCTCTGGCTTCACAAATAGGTGAAATTCATTGAATCTGACCAATAAATTTGTTGAATCTCATAACGATTGTAGGCATGCACCAATCGGGTTGAAATACCAAGCTGCTAAGCAGCAGCCGAAGAACAGATGCTAGACCTAAGCATGTCAACATACTAATTACTAAAGCTATATCATCGAATAACACTATAAAGTTCTTTACAAATGATAAAAGTCCATCAAAGTTCGTTCATATATTTTCAGTTAGTAGTCATGGATACAAGTTTTTCATCTTGACAGTTATTGTTTTCACTGTCATAAAGATATTCCTGAGTATGTGATCAATTTAATCCGACAGTGATTAAATATGCAACATTTCCTAAATCCTTCGTCATTTGAATAATATAATTTATTTACAGTCTAAATCAGGTTGTAAATTAAGATTGGAACAGGAAATACAAACTGACAGAAGAATTAATGATCTTCAAATGCAGTTCAGCTGTGTCATCAGTCATTCCAATTCCTCTTGTCATCATCTTCATGATCAAAATCTCTACCATCAAGCAAATGCTCCCTGTGGACGCATAAGCTTTGTTAGACAAGAGCCTGCAAAATAACAAGGGGTGTACAGCAGAACTTGCTAACCAGGAGTCCTGCACACATCAGTAGGACTAACAGATTATGCACTCAAATAGTCAAGATAAGAACCCAGCAAAACCATACCCCCCACCACCAGAAAAAGGATAAAGAAGGATGAGAAGATAAAGGCACATAGAGTTTAGATATAATAGGCAACATGCGCACCATACGAAGGGCGATATGCCATATAGTGCCACACTATTCAAGAAACATTCATGACAAGGTGGTTGAGGCAACATGTACAGGTTTGTTCTATACGGCGGGCAATGTCCCACACAAAAGACAAATATGTAGGCATACAGGCATAAATAAAGGTTGGATTGAGTTTTGAGACTAGAACTCCAGGTTCTAATAACCAGTGGGCTTATAATAAAACTAAAGGCAATTCACAATGAGCACAAAAACTTTAGTTTCACTTCAAAAAGCCTAAACTTCAACATTAAGTTCCATCAAGTTGACACTGTTCATAAACAGGAGACACCATGCTAATGAACATTATAAAACTGGAACTAGTGAAAATGAAATAATAACACAAACAGATAACAAAACATCACCACAATACAAAAATAAATACCTCAATCTTTCACAAAGGCGTGCTAAGGCCTCTGATCCTGTGCAGGATGTAACATCCTCAATATCAGAAGCATTTGATAAAGTAACACTATCTGAAAGCCTAAACTCACAATTCTTTCAAGGAACACGCATCAGTCAACACAGCAGAATGACCACCACCAGCTGCAAGTTTCCATACTTCACCAACACCAACACACCTGCAATGTAGTACTTTCCACCCAAATAAAGGGCCAACATTTCTGAAAAAAGTTAAAGAACAAAAAATAATCTGGCTGTAACATACCAATCAACTGGTGATGGATACCAAGCATATGTCAATTTCTGGTTAGCTGCCTGACCATAACTATTGTAAACCCCCCATCCATGAATTCTTCCATCCCTCATAGAAACAAGCATGTGAGAGTGTCCACAAGCAACAAGTTGCACCTGTTTGGCACTACCAAAATAAGGATATTACGGAAATACATTTCAGATTCATTAGGGATGAATGAAAACAATCCAGTTTGGGGACCAACACCCAACTGCCCTACTTGACCACCTCCCCAAGCATAAAGAGCTCCCATAGAAGTTAGGGCACAAGTGTGCACACCACCACAAGCAACATCTTTTATAGAG
Source organism: Cedrela odorata (assembly GCA_035584115.1). Taxonomy (NCBI): domain Eukaryota; kingdom Viridiplantae; phylum Streptophyta; class Magnoliopsida; order Sapindales; family Meliaceae; genus Cedrela; species Cedrela odorata. The sequence continues at coordinate 2,151,924 of JAXCLQ010000015.1, forward strand.
GTTCCATCAAGGGCAACCACTCGCCTTGGCAGTAACTCTTTATCCCCAGACTGAAGGGAACAGAGTCCAAGTTTACCCATATTTCCTAGCCCCCAGGTGCAGCTGCAGGGTCCAGAACAAATAATTATCAGTGAAGAAAATTTTGATAAGATTTATATCAAACAAAAATTCTTTTTTAGAAAGAAATACCAAAATCATACTTGTGTCTAGCTAATTCTGATTTGTGCTTAAGTCTCACCTTTCATAGTTGACATTGGTATTGTGACATTACTCTGCAATTCACTAATCCTGATTATTATTTTAAGTCTCATTAAACAAACAATACTTTCATAAAAGAAAAAAATCACTAAATCATGAAAATGTAGCCTAGATAATTTAAATGGCACCCCAAGAAAAATTATAGCCAACCCTCAGTAATTGGGGCATGATTGAATCAGCTAACACTGAATGTGTCTAGGTTCAACTGCAGAGAGAAAAACGAAAGCCAATTATTTGGATTTTTTTTTGAAAAAATTTCCAAGAAGCTTACCCAAAACATTCTTACCAGATGTTACACGTAGAACAGAAATGGAATAACAACAACAGAAAGAACTAGTTTAAATTGAAGCTACTTGTTATTTACTAGAATAGAACAGTCTTACATGCATAATTCATCAATAGTATTGTCAATCTCTAATGACTAATCATACCATATCAGATAATATAGGAAGATGACATTTTCTAACTGAAGCTCACCAAGGCTAATACTACAATGCTACAATATTAATGCATCATGGAAATCACAAATATAAACTTTACTGACTGCCTAAAATTCATATCTTCAACCACACCGAGAAAAGAAATGACGAGATACAAAATTTAGTGACATGTATGCTTATTTGTGCAATGAAGCTATGATTATGCTTCCATTGTCTAACCAAACTAGAGGACAGAGACTAGCATATCAATGCATTCCTTTTCTGTTGCATCTGGTCTCCTGACTAGACGTGAGATTCCCACAAGAAGTTCTTTCCAAACCTTCAAAAAGATTTATTTGTTCCATGTAGATAACCACAATTCTCAAGCCCTAAATGTAGAACCTATCTCCATGTAACAAGTCCTTCAGATAACTTACAGCTCTCCATTTTCGGATATGGCTGCCAAGTGTTACTCCCCGCATGACACTTGGGTAATCTTCACGAGCTCAGGAGCTTCATCAAGGAACTTTGCATAAGCATTTATTACACGAGGCCCCCGTAATCCTTCAGAGGTGATTCCCCTGCCTAGTTGACCATATTCATTGTAGCCTGAAGAGCAGTAGGATACTGATTAGTAGACAGAAGGAATCAAGTAAGAATCCTTAAGTTTCCTTTCTGATCATATGATAAATCTATCGCTAAAAGTGCATAAGCACAAACTACATCAGCAGAAAGAATCCTTAAGTTTCTTTTCCTAAGTCATTGGATCTATCTATTACAAAAAGTGCATAAGCAAAAACATCATCAGCAGATATGGATTCATCAGAACTGGTTACAGCAGAAGGGCAATTTAATTTACAAATTTTACTTGGAAAAATTTGTTAAGACAATTAAAGGCTATGAAAACGTACCCCAAGCTTGAAGTAAGTCGTCTTCTGATAAAGCCACCAAATGAACTGCCCCACAAGACACTTGATGGATAATCTATAATAAAGAAGAATGCAGAATCCTGGTTTCTTCTACACAGTGGAGGTCAAATAAATAAACAGATATACAACAGAAAATGTACACAGCACCTTATGCTTGATTAGAAATCACCATGTAATCACACACACACACACACATATATATATATATATTAGAAGATTAAAGTACTGTTGAATCTTCTTTTTTTTCCGTTCTGTGTCTTTGATGAGAACCAACAAATCTAAAACCTTGCAAACATGATTTCCGCTGATAGCACCCAACAAGAATTGAAGCTAATAAAATTTATGTAAGTGTCAAGTAAGTTTTGAAATATCTATATGCTATCATCAACCCAAAGCTCAACACCAAAATCCATTACATACCGTGTTTGGAGTGAAGGCTACCCAAAATAAACGAGGAAAATTTGATCCCTGTTACAAAAAGCAGGACAAGAAATATCAATAGGAAGTGTCAATAACTATGTGATGCAAAGGACAAAAAGCCCAAAAGAAATTGAAGAGCAAAAATTCAGAAACATTGCCTAGATTCAATATAGAGCTTAATTAGAGCTCTGAATAACTTTTCTTAGTTAAAATAATATTTATATCTTTTGTAGTTTTCCCATGTTCCTTAGTTTTGGTTTAGATGTCCAATTGGTTTTCTATACATGGCTTTTCTCTACCTTAGTTTCTTGTTTAGCAATCAAAGTTTGTATGATATGAACAATGTGAAATCTATATATGTATCAATCTTATCCTTCCAGTTTGATGTAGATCAGCCTTCAAGAAATCTCAAAAGGTTTCTTAAAGCTCTCTTTAGAATTGAGTGATGCAACCCTAAACAAAGGTGTTCTCCAAAGAGCAGCAGGTGCAGTGGCTAAAATAAACTAGAAATGATGCCTAGATCTTTATCTTCTTTCTTCTACCTCCACTTTTCTTGGATCACTGTTCATGGCCATAGAAACATCCACATTACTTTGTTTTATTGCAATTGATCTGAAACTCTATCCCTACCATCATGCTATCTTAACTCTACACATAGCTTACATCTTTTCAGCACTATAAACTAAAATGAAAACCAGCATTTTTCCATCATACACTATTAAATCAAAATATTGAGAAGAAATAATGGTTGTTTATAAATAAACTTTGCTACCTGATTTTGTCCCCAAACCCAAACTCTTCTCGTTGAGATGGTTCCATCATTTTCACGAGGTTCCGCAATAGCTGCAGTACAATGTGCTCCACAAGATACTGATTTCACACACTCTGTCTGCAATTGCTTCACTTTCTTTGGGTGTTTCCTATCCTCCTCGGTTTCATCTCGCAGTTGACCAAATTCGTTAGCACCTAGTCAAACACATAAAAATGATTATTTGCATAAACAATAAAAAAAACGAAGAAACTAATCCAAGGCCTATATGCATTCATTACAAAAAGAAAGTTTTGTTTCTCACAACAATTACAATGGCATGTTACATTCACACAGATGAATGTTAAAAATCAAGAACACTATGGTATTGATAATAATGAGAGAAATGATCCTTAATCAAGTTGTATCCATGATTGAATATAAAAGGCAATAACAACACAACAAGATAAGATAATCAAACAACACAATGAAACCCCAAGAAAAAAGGGCCCATCTGAAACCATGGCCCCAATAATAGTATGCCACCATCAAATACTAAACCAACAATTACAGTCAGGAAAAGAATGCAGCAATGAAAACATCCATAATGGTAACACGCAATGGAAAAATTGACACAACTACAAAGATATGCATTATCTTCAAAAATAAACAAAAAAAGGTTCTAAAAGATCATCAAGGAACAAACCCCAAGAGAAAAGCGAACCATCCGAGGCCACAGCCGCGGTGTGCTCACAACCACATGCAATGTCTAACCAACGGGAATTAGCACCTGCTGGGAACCCAAAGAGCTCAGGAAGGAGCTGTTTTGGAATCCGTAAATGGCGCTCTCTCCACCTTCTTCCAGTCTGGCCACTCTGGTTATATCCCCACACATAATACACTCTTTGTGGGTACATTATCCACGGCGAGCTGTTTCCCCAATGATGTCATTAATATTCATTTTTTAAATATACACCTAACGACATCAACCAGAACAATGAAATTACATGACGATTTTAAACTTTACCCAGAAAATTTATAACTAAATTGCAGTTGAAAGCCACCCTTTTGTGTTCAAAATCATATTTTTATTTTCTCTTTTCACCTGTGTTTGTTTGATGGAAAAGTAAGAAAGAAAAAAGGATTTCAATCCCACATGATAAATACCCATATGGGAGGTATTTGCAATTTTGGAAGGTAAAGTCATTGCGGTTGTTCCGTAAACGCGGGACATTCAGGCGGGTTCTATGTCGGTGCACAAATTGCTGCACCACCGCTTGACCAACCAATTTTATATTAATTTGAGCTGATCTTGTTCTTCATGTTCTAATCAAAGGTTGAGGAGGAGCTCAATCAATACTCAGCAAACATTTCAGGAGTTCCGCATTATGCGGTAAGTAAAAGAAGATAACATCTATCAATTGAAGTTTTTACAGTTCCGTTTCAAAGAGAAAATTTTGGCAGATCAAAGTGAAGCACTAGTTGAGCGGTGGCCAACCCCCTGAGGTTTTTCTGAGAGTTTTTCAAGCGGCTGCCAGTTGAAAATCCTTACTGCTTCAAGCTTCTACTTTCAATCCTCAATAAAGAAGCTGCTGCTTTTGTGGCTTGTTGAATGTTGAACTTGAGTAATCTATTCCTCTTATCATTCATGCAGTGTGTTTACTGTTTACAGACACCTTGAAACTATTACTAACCTAATAATGAATGTGCTGAGGAAATAAAGTTAACAGTTTGTTAATTAGAGACCTAATCACTTGTGAAATATGATATGCATTTTTCATGGGAGTACATTGCAGTACTAATCCAGTAGCTATACAATAATGCAGACTTGTGATATATGACAAATCTTGTATTCTATATTACAAGTATAACGTGTAACAACTGAAATTTGGGTTCTTCTACCATACAACAAAGATGTAAAGATTCCCAATTTACAAATTATGTGAAAATTTTAACATTGCTGACTTGTTGATATTGCACAATTTTTTATTATCCCAAAACTTTTATCTCAAATAAGGTTGCATTGAATGACAGCACACTATAACAAATTATCTTGAAAATTATGGATGTCACATAATTTAGAATGAAAAATTGAAATAACTTGTTGGGATTAACAACATTACTCTTTAATTATAGACAAAATCACAAGATACTACTGGCACACAATTACATAAAAAGACAAATCTACTACAACTGAAGTATTCAATCCACTCATTCCTTTCCATGTAAAATGCTATAGCAAGAATTTCAGTAACCATGTGGGGGGGAAATTAAAATGTACATTTTGAAGAAAATGTACTCATGATAATTGTTTTGAAGAACACTTTTCATATTTACTGTAGAGGAAAACATAACTTGCGTATTCACAGAGGGATTTACACGTCTCTGTTGGTTTTCTTTTTCTTTCTAGTTGTTGCTGGTTCCATCCACGACGAAAACCTTTGAAAGGTCAAGCCGTTTCATCGAATACCATCACCTACAAAAGCCATCCAAATGAACTCTTAAGTCAATACAATCAAGGGAGAAGATAAAAAATATTTCACTTCAATCCATTTTCCTCACTCTACTAAAGAAAGCTTTTGAAGTACAACAATGAAATGGCAGTGGCAAAATTCTTCCTTGTTTTATTCTAGCAGACAGCAAGAGTTTGACTGGTATCTTGCCAAATAATATAACAAGAAGCTACGACGATATTGAATTCCTAATATTTCACCACTTACAGAGCAAATGGTGGAAGTTTAAAGACAAGACATCTAGCAAATCTGCCATTTCAGGTAGCCTACCCAAACTTGAGTTACTAACATCTGAAAGCAAGGTCATTTGAGTAAATCCTTGAACTATTTCTGACTTCTTTAGGCTATATAGCTAGTGACACAAAACTTCCGATGCAACTAAACTCAAAAATAGTCCCAGCTTTATATTTTGAAAAATTTTACTTCAATCATATATTAACTAGACTGGAAACAGAGATTATCATGTAAACTGGAGTGGTTGGTTGCAGAAGTACCAACAAAAAAAATCACAGAATTCACAAAAGGTAAAACAAGAAAATTATATTGTTTCCGAAATCATAGATCACCTTATGCTAAGTCTCCAACAAAGATATATGACTCATTTCAAGAGTTATGAATTCCAAATACGTGGTCATGAAACACTCAAACACTCTAAAAACATGTGCATTTCTTACTACAATAGTAAGATTCCAGGCATTTACATTTGTACGATGCAAGCTTCAACTAAAAGAAAAAGAAAGAATGGACAGCCCACAACCTTAATTTTCTAACCACACAAATAATCACTCAGCTGGTGCATTGAAGGAAATCAATACTACAAGAAAATTAAGGATCTCCAAATTTTGAATGCTAAAGAAGAAAATAAAATAGAATTACATAAATTAAAAGGCCATACTTTTATGAAAAGACATCTTCTACATCTCTAGAACTCACTTTAAAATAAAAAGAAAATTAAAAAAATAATAATATGTTTCCAATCAATTCAAATTATTAACATGCCAAGAAATTGACAGAAAATTGTGCAGAAAATGTAAAGGAACAAGAATACTTTGAAAATTAGGATGCTTTTGGTTGTACATGGAAATAAAGACTGCTATCAAAAAATTTTGAGCAGACCATGAGTCCCAACCACAGAATATGAGACCAAAATATATAATTCGTGAAGATACAACCAAGCTCAGAGTCCCAGACAGGAAGGAAAAGGATTACCTTGCCACAGACTGGGCAGTTTTCACTTCTCTCCATCCATTCATAAATACAACCAAGATGGAAATGATGAGAGCATTTTGTTACTATCTTGGGGTTCTCTGGTGTATATTCTGCATATAGAAAAGGTAAACATAAGCTGATCTAACAACCTTACACTGCCGATCTATATGGACATTTTACAATATGATTAATTTATTGACAAAAACATGTATCCCAGCAAACAAAAAATAAATAAATAGAAAAAACAAAAAGAATAAAAACAAGCATCGTCAGAGCACCATAAATTCACTGTTCACTTCCAGTAACAGCTTATGACTATCCTTACAAAATTAAGATTACTTTCTTCTCTGAGGCTAGACTACTCTAGTAAACAGATTTGGATTCTCAAGTTCATGCCCATTCAATTGGTAAGACAAGACAAAGATAGAGGCAAAGAGCAACCTAGAGCAACAACCTTACCCACAATTCAATAACCTATCAACAGAGCACTGCCCTCCTTGAAAATGCAGAATATACCGTCAGTTCCTTGCTCTAATTTTCCCTTTGGAGGGCAGTCCAAAGTTTAATATGATGACTGTAGGAAAATTTATAAAGTGCCCACAATATAGCTATTTTTATTTTAAAAATAATAAAAACTAAATCCAATCTTATTGTCTCTGCAGATAGGAAAAGAAAAAAGAATTCCATGTTCTTCCTTTTGAGAAGTCTTCCATGATCAGCCTTCCCGGCAAAGTCCTAGTCCTGTAACTATCTTATCAGTACAAGGAACTACAAGAAATCCATGCCCATCAAAATGTTCTTAACTACCCAAAGAGTCCATATTTGTACATAAAAGGTGGATCAAGTACCCTGTACTGAGTTAAGAAATAAAAATGATTTTTTTTTAATAATTCAGAAACAATTTAGCACAAAGAAGACTAAAGTGTCTGGCAACATTTCAAGGCACGTGCTACTGGTGAACATAGATAAACCTAGTTATAACAAGTTACTTACAGGATATCACAATACTATAAAAATACAGTCAAGACTTACCTTCAAGACATGTCGGACAGACATCTTCATCTTCTGATGGAGAATAAATATACCCAATTCCAGCTGTTGCTTTTGCTGATGACAGCTTAAGTGAAGATTTAGAATGTTGTTCTTTTGCTCCGTCTTCATAAGATGAATCATTCCACTTGCCTCCAGCACTCAAAGATTCCGAGTCTGCATCATTATCACCTCTCAGAGGTTCTGTCTCCTCATGGAATTGACTTGAACCCTTCTCACGTCTTGAAGCTAAACCATCATGTTGCAAGTGGAAATACCTAGGATCAGCATCATAAGGCAAGGGCATTGGAGGAGAACGGTACATGTCAGAGAGAGAATTGTCAAGTGAAGTAGTAGAAGTCATAGATGCTGCCCCCAGTATGGATGAAGGAACAGAGTGCACTTCCCCTCTTCGGAATAATGAGGTATACTACAGACAATGAGAAATGCTTGAAGTTAAACTTGTCATGAATAATCTTTTAAATATAGTCGAATGGATAAGATTAATTTGAGATAAGTTCAAATTCTTTGGAGATTAGCTAGCTTATTCAACATTATCTTTTATAGATATTATCTTTTATAGATATTATCTTTGAATAATATTGTTTAGTTACCAGTTATTTTTATCTGAGTTGTTATGTTTCTAGTTCCTACTTTTTAGGGAAAAAACTCGTGTAAACACCTCCTCTATTTATATCAGAGGAATATTGAATAAAAATTGAATCTATTTTTATACCATTTTACAAATACAATTTAAATTTCCTGAATACTAGTTTGCTCATCCTCAGTATTTAATTTCTTTAAAAAATACAAGCTTACTGATGCAAATAATCAGATATTAATGTACACTGATCTACAATGTTCTGCGATGAACTTAGATAAACACCTGCTAATACATGTTCCTAAACTGAGTACCGAAAACTAAACTACAAACAGGGCTCGTTTGCTCCAAAAACCTAGGTATATGTCCATGCATAGCATTAACAGAATATGATCTTCAGCAAACTAGAATGCAGTGGACCAATATATATTCACTACTGGTGCACAAAGACAAAGTGTTGAGAGTTTCAATAATAGACTGAGATTATGACAACATAAATAGCAACAAAACTGATATTGATGAAACTAAAACTTAAATGATAAATAAGGCTTTGTAAAAGATGCGTAACACACACCACATTTACGAAATTCTGAACAAAGCAGCTCAGACACATGCAATTCCTGTACACAGAACTATTTGGATTTATATAATCCTCAAAATCCTCAACACGCAAACAGCAGCAAACAGAACCCATTGTTGTAAACTTCAATCTCTTCCTTTCTAATCACAAAAGCAAATTCTCCAGTCTCATTGGCAAAATTAAGTTGCACTAAGCATTTGCATCAAAAACGAATTCTTGGAGCAATAAGTATACAACAATATATACAACAAGAGAGGATGCTCAGCTCGCAGAAGTCCCACTGCCTCCACGAACTAGTACCCCTCCCTCTCTTGTTAACAAATGCTGAATTAGCTTCGTAACTTGATCAATGATTTTCAGCAATATTTCTTCACCTGTAAAATATAAAAACTATATAAAACAGGTACATTGAATAAGAGAAAGGAGAAGCATCCAACATATCCATCCTCAAAAGCAATTCATGAAAATAAAATAAAAAATGCCCGTGCAGCTAAAAGCACAAACTAATCACTGATAATGCAATCGGAACTGACATTTCTTCATTAATTGGCACTCACAGGTTTAATTTATGAGAAGAAAAAATCTCATATTAATTAATCGAAGTCTCAATGCCTCACATCAACACATAGTTTCCTACATTACGGGGAAAAAAGATGAAACGATAAAGATATTTTGATTGGTACCAAATTTTTAACCAAAATAAGAATAGATTGTCCAAAATTTCATTTTTCTAACATATGAAAAGTGACAGTTTTTCTTCTTTTAAGAACTTACTTCAAAATTGGAAAAAAAAAAAAAAAAGTTATTCCCTTTACCGGTAGGAAATCAAAATTCAACAATGAAAATAGAATCCCTTGAAGACACAGATTACCATTAAAATCACCTGCCAAATACACAATTCATCCAACAAACAACTCTCTTTCCCCCCCCCCCCCCCCCCCCCCCCCCCAACCCCAACTAAAAAAAAAATCCCACTTTTATCGTCCAAAAAACATGTAAAAAAAAATAGTGATCAACCCAGAAAATCACATAGACCAATAAAATAAATGATACTCATATGAGATTATTTTATTATACAACAAATAAAATCAAAGATACCCATCTGAGATAATCAAATTGTAAAACAAATAACATCAAAAGACAGAAGAAAAACAAGAGAGAAAACAATGAAATACCATGGAAAGAAAATCAAATGGGTAAAACTGTAGGCAGAGAGAAAAACAGGGACAGAAACGGAGAACCTTAGACTAAGAGCAATCCAGCTACAGCCAGGTCCCAAAGATAGATCTCCGAAAATCTGAAATATAATTTTGGGATTTTGAAATTTTAGTTGGAATTTTCGGCGACAAAAGCAATGAATTAAAGTCGCCCTCGTTCGTACCCTCGGCCTGCTTGATCAGCCTCCTCGGCAAAGTCCTAGTCCTTGCTTTTGCTTTGGCTGGGTGACGGAATTGGAATCGCCCCAACTTTATAATAATAATTAATTATCATTAATAAATTATAATTAAAAATACAAATTATACATTTTTATTTTAATATATTTTATTAACAAAATAGATCAATAATTTTTAACTTTATATAATTTTTTATTAATTTAAAATTATATTTATAATTATTATATCTATTTTTAAGATTAAAACCATTAAAATTAAAATATTTAATATTTTACTTAATAATTAATTTTTATCATTCTCGTGTCTACTATAATTACAATATTTTAATTTTAAATATACGTTATTGTTGATTTAAATGTCTCTATGATAGTAATATAAATTGAATTTGATATAATTTTATTATTATTATTATTATTTTAAACGTTACATCAATTAAATTATTTATAATATAGTTATAAATAATAAAATTTACAAAAATACTATACCATTTTCTTTTATCTAAGAGCTTGATAATATCCTTTTGGTACTGTAACTTGTGAGGCAAGTGGGTTTCAATCATACTTTAATTTGATTATTTTTATTTTTTAATAATAATAATAATAATAAAATAAGTACATGAATTTTCTAATTATTAAGTACATGAATTTTTCCTCAATCCTGCATAATAAAGTATAGAATTGAAAGGAAGTTAGGTTATAAAAATAATAATTAAAAATATTTTTATTATATATATTAAATTTAATTTTAATAATTAAAAATATATGAATTCGTCACAAGATCATGTCCCTTGAATTCGTCACAAGGTCATGTTATGGGGTGCATTAAATTGTACCATTCATATTCATTGTGGAATGCACCGTAGCCTTAATTATATATCCATGTTATAAGGAATTAGGTTTATAACGGATATTTCTAAATTTAGTATTTAAATTTATATATTTGTAATGATTTTTTTTTTATATTTTTAACTAATACTTGTGTTGTTATTAAATATCAAATTTAAACTTATAAATTATCTAATTAAAATTATAATTTTTCAACATCAATTCAAAATAAATTATACCACTCAAATAAAATATAAAGTACATTCAACATTAAAAAAAATTTGATTACAATAATTTCATTAATATATATATATATATATATTATTTTACAAATTATGTAAAATATATATAATAGAGGCTTGTGGCTTATGTTTGTGCGCTAAAAATTTATAAATCTTAGGAGTTTACTTATATAATTATAATATTAAAACGATATTATTTTAATAATTTTATATATTCGCAGATATTTATTCATAATCCATATTTATTCCAAATTCAATAAGAATTTTTATTTATTTTTTCTCAAATTCATTGAAAAAATATATCAAACTAAAAGGCATATCAAATCTGTCTCATTAAAGTCTTACTAATGAGTAAACTTGATATCTTTAATCGGATGAGTTTGGTGAAATCGATCTTCATTTCAATGTCATAAGTTCGAAAACAAAAGGGGAAATGAAAGAATTAAAAAAAATAGAAAATATATTCAGTGTAAAAAGATTTTACATATATGAAAATAAAACAAATCACTTTATGTATTAAATTTTTAAAGTTGAATACTATTATTGTAGTTAAATCTACATATATGAAAATTAGATTTTTTTTTCTCAAACTCACTAAAAAATATATCAAACTAAAAAGCATATTAAATCTGTTTCATTAAGGTCGAGTACTAATGAGTAAAATTGATATCCCTAGTCGAATGAGTTTGGTGGAATGTCCATCAATTACTTATACTTTTACCCAATAAAATGCTATTTAGGTAACTTTAATACTAAGATCAATGGATCTTCATTTCAATGTCACAAGTTCGAAAACAAAAGGGGAAATGAAAGAATTAAAAAAATATATATATTCAAAGTATAAAGATTATATATATATGAAAATAAAGCGGATCACTTTATGTATTAAATTTTTAAAGTTGAATATTGTTATCGTAGCTAAATTTAAAAAAATTAGTTCTTAAATTTTAAAGGTGATAATTTTTGACATAATTTATCACTCTGATAAAAAAATCGATATGAAATTTATGAGTTCAAGTTAATATAAGTTGATATGATTATTAAATAAATGATACAATATAACACAATACAATTAATAATTGTATCGAGCTCGAATTTAGAATTCTCAATATATAAACTAGTTTATGATACAATTAATTATTTAAATAATTATATCGAACTAACTCATTTATAATTTAATATATTTTAAATATTTTTTACATTTTAAAAAAAAGTTTTATTTATCCTATTATAAAAAATATTTAAATTTGACTTACTTGATATAATTATTAAATATTTAAATAAATTACTTGATATTGGGACATATTTGTTACAAATGAAAAAATTATGTCCTTATTTGATAAAAAAAATTAATAAATAGGATCCAGAGGTTATGACTTCACTATCAATATTTTATTTTAACAGTCAACTTCAACAAAACACCACGAGGGCGGGACCTTCATTTTTTTGAACTTTGTTTTTTTCCAAACAAATGATTACGTCGTCGTATTGTTCATCTTCCTTCGCCGGCAATCTTGTCTGATCTGCTATCTAAAGTTAGGGTTTCAACTTAATATATCTATCTCTATACACGCGTACATTTCTTTGTATTCATTCAGATTTACGAATTAGGGATTCGCAATTGAAAGCCCAACCACTTTATTTCTCTACAATGGAATCCGCAGATTCGGAATTTAGGGTTTTGAGAAAGTAGAGGAAGGAAAATACCGTACATTGTTTTTCTGTTTGTTTTGTTAACACAATGCAGAGCTCATCGAGCTCGTCGACTGTGCAACCAGAGGCCATACTCGAATGGCTTCGGAAGGAGATGGGATACCGACCGCTGGGGCCGTACAGTTCGACTAATATTAAATCAAACGCACCGTCTGTGGATACAATTCGGAAGATTTGTCGCGGAAACATGATACCCATATGGGGGTTCTTGGTAAAGAGAGTGAAGTCGGAGAAGACAGTGGAGAATATAAGAAAGAACATAATGGTCCATGGTAGTAGTGGCGGGGAGAGTGGAAATTCGGTCAATTTGGGGAAAGAGGAGGGTAAAAATAGAGGAGGGAGGAGGAAGGAGAAGGTTGTAGGAGAGAGTGCAAGTGCGAGTGAGAGTAGAGAGGCGGCCTTGAGTGAGAGAGAACTGGCGGCGAAAGAAGTGGAGAGATTGAGGAATATTGTGAGGAGGCAAAGGAAGGATTTGAGGGCTAGAATGTTGGAGGTTTCAAGAGAGGAAGCCGAGCGCAAGAGGATGCTTGACGAGCGTGCAAATTATAGGTTTGTTGGAGTTTAAGAATTCTGTGCTTAAATCATTTCCTTTTTTGTTTACTTATTGCATGCGAAGTTGATGTTATATTTTGTATTGCATTTGTCTCAAAATGACTTCACTAACCGGTTCTTTTAAATAGGTTTGCTTGAATTGATATTTCCTTTATAGTTATACGTCTTGTTATTATCTGAAAAGTTCATTGAGTTTGTTGAAGAGGATACGCTTTACATGTATGTTAGAATTACATTGAGTAGCATGTCATTTTAGTGTTTTCTAATTGCATTTGTTCAATGAGTTGATGTGAACTAATAAGTAGTTGTGATGTACTGTTAGCTTTACTCAATTTTGGCAAATTCTTGTATCCCAACCATGACAGATTGACTCCAATCTGGGACATGTTAGTTGGTTGACACTAAAAACATTCTATCAGTTTTCCTAGTAATTTTTTTTTTCAAGGGACTTCTCGTGATTAGGATATTAAATTCATGTGCATTTTTTTGGGTAAGCCTAACAGTTTTTGATTGGATTTGGGAGTATGCCTAGGCACTTAATGCTCATATGTAGAATCCAGGTAATGAAAGTTATTTGAACTAATTTTTACTAGCTATTGACTGCTTAGTGAGGAGGGTTAGATGTACATATGATACATACAATAGAACCTAATGTAAACTTCATCAGTCCATTCTTGGTCATAGTCCTTGGAGCTTAAACTTTAGTTATACTTGTGACGAAGTGGGAGATGCTTAGACTAGGAAAACTAGTGTAACAATTCATGCATAAATATATATTTTGATAACCCAGAAATTCCTTCCTTTCCTGTTAGCTAAAAAATTGTTTATACGTCTAGTTTTACACATGACTGTTGTGTATCCCAGTTTTTGCTTCATGGATTGCTTCAATGTAGGCCTTCTTGTACTGCAGGCACAAGCAGGTGATGCTGGAAGCTTATGATCAACAGTGTGATGAAGCAGCAAAAATATTTGCTGAGTATCATAAACGTCTTCATCAATATGTTAATCAAGCAAGAGATGCACAATGGACAAGTGTTGATTATTCAGTTGAAATGGTTAACAGCTTCAGTGCAAACAGTGAGAAGGAAGCTGTTTATTCAACTGTTAAAGGCACTAAATCTGCAGATGATGTTATTCTCATTGAAACAACTCGGGAAAGAAATATCCGGAGGGCTTGTGAATCTCTTGCTGCACATATGATTAATAGAATACGCTTTTCGTTTCCAGCATATGAAGGAAGTGGCATTCATTCGAATCCTCAATTAGAAGCTGCAAAGCTCAGTTTTGATTTTGAGGGTGAAATACCTGATGAGATCAGAACTGTTATTGTTAATTGCCTGAAGAGTCCTCCCCAATTGCTCCAGGCAATCACTGCATATACTTTACGGCTTAAAACTCTGATTTCCAGAGAAATCGAGAAAATTGATGTTAGGGCAGATGCTGAAACCTTAAGGTATGATTGCTATTTCTAGTTTTCTTGTCATTTTATATTGTATATAAGGCCCGCACTTCCTCTACTGTTAGTGCCACCTTGAAGATTAAACAGCTTTATATCTCATTTATACCATCATTTTTTTGCAGTAGCTTTCATAGAATATAGAACTTTTGTTATTCTCCTTCTTAGTTTGATCATATCATGTATTTGAGCATCTGCATGTTCATTTGCTTCTCTATTTTTTTTTTTTCTGTTTTTGTTTTTCAGTCAATGGACTGCACTGTAATATGCCCTAACTTATGTTGTAAAAATTATACATGATAAAAGAGGAAAAGAAATAAGCTTTCTATTATGTTATTAGAGATAAACCATAATGAATCCAAAGATAGATCTCATTACTGCTGCTGTTATTAGGAAAACTTGTGTGAGAATTTATTGATCGAAATGCTTCCTTTCCAGATGATTGACTTGTTTGGTTTTGGTCTGGCATTGGAATTTGTCTTGCCAATATGAGCATTTCTTTTGTTAAATTGATTATTCTTCATTTCTTTGTTAGGTACAAGTATGAGAACAACACAGTAATGGATGTTTCTTCTCCTGATGCAAACTCACCATTGAACTATCAACTTTATGGTAATGGGAAGATAGGAGTGGATGCACCTTCTAGAGGAACTCAAAATCAGCTTCTTGAAAGACAGGTATTATTCTTTTCCACATGTAACTGCTGTATAGTTAACATAGTTTCTAGGGTTTGTGAGATCAAATTGATCTGTTCTGTTTGATCATTGGAGTTGTGTCTTCTACTTGTCATGTTTCTCTATTATGAAGAGAGTATTTTTCTCTTCCCCTTTTAAGCCCTTATTTTTGCTAATGTGGTTAAGGTGCTTTTGGAGCCAAACTGTTGCCTCTTAACTTGAATGGGTACTAGTTGGGTTCAGCTTTTCCAGCATTTCTTTCTCACTTAATGCTTTTTGATGTTGCTCAACCTTTATCTTTGTGTGTGAAATTGATATCTAGTACGTGTTATTGTCTTTAGAAAGCACATGTTCAGCAATTTTTGGCAACTGAAGATTCACTCAACAAAGCTGCAGAGGCTAGGGATTTGTGTCAGAAACTTATAAAACGTTTAAATGGAAGTGGGGATGTGATTTCAGCACACTCACTTGTTGGAGCCTCATCACAGAATGTTGGCAGTCTTAGGCAGTTCGAGGTAATTGTTTGCTGAATTTAGGGTTATTTCTTATCAGCTACAATTTCTGGCTAAGGTGTTGCCACTGTGATATTTATACTTAGTTCTTCATCCTTGCTCTCTCATTCTCTCTTTCTCTTAATGTTCTAATGTATATGTTTATTTATTTATTTTGGGTGTGTTGAGAAACTAAAAGTTTCTTTTATATGTAAGGAGCTTTCACAGTGGTGAACAGTGTCCACAAAACAAAACGCAATACAAGGATGAACATAACCATGAAAATCTTAGAACAAAACAAAAGGAAAAAGAATCGGATTCCCACAAAAAAGCCCCAAATTCAGTTCCATTTTGCTTTGTGCTGTAAATTAATTAAAATGCAAAGGGCTGCTTTTTAGGATTTGAATACAAGATTCCTTGATCAAGTAGGCTCTGATACTTTGTTGAGTAACCATTGATACCAAAATCTTAATTTGACAGTTGAGGGCTCAATGATAATAAGTTTTAGTGCTGTAGTAATATCTTAATGGACTGTTGATATGTAATTTAGCAGAAGCTACAATCATAGATGTTGGATAACAGCAGATAAGATTTCCTGCAAATCCTCTGAGATAAGGCAGTTGTAAGCTGAATTGACATGTAATTGTAGCTTTAAACATGCAGCCCTGTACTAGCTGATCGGAAGCAAATAAGGTTTTGCTCTGTAAGCTGCATTGAATTGTGATAATATTACCATCTTGTAATATCTGATTGGAAGGAAAAAGACTGCTTCTTATCTCTCTACCTAAAGTGCTTTAAATTTTGCAACGCGTAACACTATTTATGCACACCAACTTTTGTGCAAGCAATTGTATCTAGTTATCCAAAGAATGTTAATCTTCTTCATTTGTAAATTTTTGTTCTAATGATTTATAAACATTCTATGAATTTTTTTAAACTGCTGACCTCCTATCTGATCTCTTACATAACTTTTCTTCTTATCCATCTCGTGATAAAAGTTAAAGTGTGTAAACAGCCATCTGGTGGCGGTAGTGTTGCTGCTGATTGTGTGGCTTAACTATTTTCTTCTCTTTTTCTCTGTATAGTTGGATGTTTGGGCCAAGGAGAGAGAGGCTGCTGGATTGAGGGCAAGCTTGAATACTTTGATGTCTGAAATACAACGCTTGAATAAATTGTGTGCTGAGAGGAAAGAAGCTGAGGATTCATTGAGAAAGAAGTGGAAGAAGATTGAAGAGTTTGATTCCCGCAGATCTGAGCTTGAAATCATATATACTGCCCTACTTAAGGCTAATATGGTGAGCCCTTTTTTTGTATATCTCCAGTTATGTGATAGATATTATTTTAATGTTCTTGCTATTGATGCCTGTCATTCATAACTTTTTGTCTCGCTAACTTTTTGATTTGAATTGAAAGGAACTTATTATGATTTTTATTTTCCTTGTAGGATGCTGCTGCATTTTGGAGTCAGCAGCCATTAGCTGCAAGGGAGTATGCATCAAGCACCATAATTCCAGCTTGCACAGTTGTTGTGGATATTTCAAATAGTGCAAAAGATTTTATTGATAAAGAAGTTTCTGCCTTTTATCGAAGTCCTGACAATAGCCTTTACATGCTACCATCAACCCCACAGGTTTGTGAGATGTCAACTGTATAACTCTTTTTTTGATCTCAATTGATTTCTGACTTTAGTAAGTACCAATACTTCCTCTTTCCTTTCTTTCTCATCTTATTTTTCCTGAATAAAAGGTTTTGATTGTTTCATTGATGTTTTTATGTTTATCTTTAGATCTGGATAATAACAATCTATAATGGTTACAGGGCTGACTGGGTTTGACCTTCGTTCTGGTTTCATTTGGGTCCAACTAGTTGTCTTCTCATCACTTCTAATCCTATGTGTACCAATTTAATTCATATTTCTATTGTTTTCGGTGGAATTTTTTATTGTTGGTTGATTATAAGTGAAAGTCAATTGTATGCTTTCTTGGTACTTAAAGATTAAGTATATGGATATTTTGGTGCCAGAAAAATTTAGGTGTTAACATGTCTGGCATGGCATCAGTTTAAGAGAAAGTCAACCCCCTTGTTTGCTTGATATTCTACTACTAAATTTCATAGGAAGTGACCTTTATGCTTGAAAGCACATAGTAGATTCTTTAAATGGGGTTGTACTTGTATATAATTATCTCTGTATATACTCCAAAACCCACAGTATATTCTTTAGATCAGGCTGTATATAAAAAATGATCCTCCTTTCTATATTTATAAGGTCTACTTATGGTTGTTTTCTCTAAGGAAGTTTTACTTGTTTAGTTATTTCACTAGAATACACTATATTCTGTCTTGTTTTAGTCATTTCATTAATATTGCTGCTGTATAAGTATTTCTTCTTGTTGATATTGTATAAAAAATGAAAAAGACCTCATGGAGCTCTCATTTGCACACCCTGGATTCAGGTAATTGTATTCTTGTATATCAAGTCTGCATCTCACAATTGCACACAATTTTTATTTAATTCCATATCAGGCACTTTTGGAGGCCATGGGTGCTAATGGATCTACTGGACCTGAGGCTGTTGCTGCAGCAGAAAAGAATGCCGCTTTATTGACTGCAAGAACTGGTGCTCGGGATCCATCAGCAATTCCGTCCATATGTCGTGTTTCAGCTGCCCTTCAATATCATGCTGGTGGGTTTTTGTTCACTAATCTTTACAGTTTTCTTACATAAAAAAGTTACTTAGATTGCTTATAATTTGTCTCCCCTTTGCTCGTATAGGAGTAGTTTTATCTGACAGTTTCCTTCATAGAAGAAGCAAAATTTATTAATTAATTCTTGTGAGAAGAAATTTTTTGGTTCAAAGACCCTTTTGTCCCTTCTATGCTTGTATAAAGTCTTGATTTAATTTTCATTTGATCTTTGCTAGTTCAGAGCTCTAATCTCGTGTCTTGTGATGAAAAATAGATCCTAAATCGCAAACATTATGACTCCTCTAGATGCATGTCAATATATGCCCCTCTTGCATGCAATTCATTGTTTTCATTATCCTTTATTTGGATGTACTTGCATTTGGCACATAGACTTGCTCTAAGAGTAAATAAAAATGATTATATTGAATAAAGCACTGACATTTTATGAAGCGTAATTTTTAGTACTTAATGCCTCTATTTCACCTGGGCAGAAAACTCCCTTTTTGGGGCATAGCACTTTTTTGTGATGGTGGGAACTTAAAGGATGCTCTTTGTCATTGATTACCTTGCTTGGGTTGACAAATGGAGTTTTAGTCTTGCAAAAATTTGTCATTCTAGTGAAACTGTATAAGCAATGGAAGAAAAATAATGACATTGGAACATTTTAATGACTAGTGATTTCCCTCAACAGTTCAGTTGTCTCACTAGTAACCATTTTGTTTTGCTGATTACTGGATGATGAATCAAAATTATATTGCAGAAGGGACTTTCAACACTAATTTGTGAAACAATGATAATTTATTAACTTCTAGTGGTGTAGAATTGATATCTTGTTAAACATTGGCCATCCTGCCTTTTCTAGGTGTATATCTTCCTCTGCTGAAGTTATTTTGTTTGGCCCTGTAATTCTGATTTGCTGTAACTGGGTGGCAATGAAATTATAAATTTAATGTGAAAAAAATAATAAAATTTCATGTGGATTTCTAAAGAAATTAATGGTAAGGACTTTTGACAACCTTGGGGTTTTATCGTTTGCTAGAAGAAAGTTGATAAGTAAAAGCTTTACATGTTTTTTTTTTTCAATGTTGATTGAATGTCTTGAGCTCCATAATTACAGGATTGGAGGGTTCTGATGCTGGCTTAGCATCTGTGTTAGAGTCCCTGGAATTTTGTTTAAAACTTCGTGGTTCCGAGGCTAGTGTCTTGGAGGACTTGGCTAAGGCTATTAATTTGGTTCACATACGGCAGGATCTTGTTGAAAGTGGTCATACATTGTTAAATCATGCTTATCGTGCTCAACAAGAATATGAAAGGTAATTCTAATGATTATCCCATCTTGTTTTATCCGGGAGTTTAGGTCACATGATTATTCAAAGATTGAGAAGATTGATCAATCTTTTTATTTATATCGAGCTTTTTGTTTGCCTCATTAAAGGGACTGGGAAATTATTTTAAAATGTCAATAACCTATCTCAGCCATAGTGTAATGGCTAAGGATCTCGCCCAAATGCTTCTCTTTGTTCATGGTTGGTGGTGGGTTCAAGTTCTATCTAGTTCTTTGTTTTTGATTTTCGTCTTTCATCTAAACAAGGGTATTTGTTTCTTGCTATTTTCTGCACATGGTTGTACTTCTGATTATATAAGGGAGAGTGGGAGAGAGAGAGATCCTACTCCACAAACATATTTTTACCTCATTAGAAAGAATTTGATTAGATTGTAATTTGCTTAATTTATGTTTATATACCTTGCAGGACAACTAATTTCTGTTTGAATTTGGCTGATGAACAAGAAAAAGTTGTCATGGAGAAATGGTTACCTGAACTTAAGACTGCAGTTTTAAATGCTCAGAAGTGCTTGGAAGATTGCAAATATGTTAGGGGTTTGGTGAGTAACAACTAGTACTCTTAGCAAAAAATTTTAAAAAAGAAATAGAAAGGGTAACAACTGAAAAACTGGAAGTAAAATCATTTATCATATAATATTGCGGATAATAGTATAAGCAATATTAGAATTCTCTTATTATTATCAATGTTTCACCTTGATCTTTTCCTTTTTTTTTTCTTGCAATTTTCTGCTTATAAAATATTTTATTTATGACATTAAACTGCAGCTTGATGAGTGGTGGGAGCAGCCGGCTTCTACAGTTGTTGACTGGGTTACAGTTGATGGGCAAAATGTTGCTGCTTGGCATAATCACGTGAAGCAACTTCTTGCATTTTATGATAAGGAGCTCTTGTGAACTGTATCTTTGTGCATTAAGAAAGACAATATTTCTAGAACTGTCTTTTCCTGTATACTTCTTACCACTTTCTTGTGTATACGGAAAAATACTGACACTAGACTAAAGCCTCTTCTTGAAGCAGCGTGGAGCATGAAATAAAATTGGTAATGCAAGTGAAGGCATTTGTCAGGGATATCTCTTCAATTTGGTTTGCAGATTTGGCTTTGTGTGGGACTCTAATGAGTGCAAATCTAGCCGTCCATTTGCAACTGGGTATGAGGTTGGGAGAGGTGTTGGTCGGGGTACCTACACTTTGAAAATTGAGGTACAGCCGGATCCACCTCTGTTTGCCAATATTAATTTTGTTGTATAGAATGGTTCTTCCTTGCAAATAATCTTTTGTATCGTATGTATTGTATATATGTTTAGTCGTAGTCCTTGGTTTCTTCTACCTTATGTTTTCTTGTTGAGGCTTGATTATTGCAGCC
>JAXCLQ010000015.1:2174749-2189940 GCA_035584115.1 Cedrela odorata
TAATCTTTCTTATTAAAAGTGAGTTAAAGATTTAATTCACTTTTAATCTTTTTTATTATACAACAAAACACAACGTTTTTTTAGCTAAAAATTGGGCTAAATTTTAATGTATTTTTTACTTTCCTTTTACAATATATCACATCTTTTTTGGGGTAACTAACTAAATTTTCAATTTCACTTTGTTTCTTTATGATTTATCACACCTTAAACTCTTTACCTGCGATTTTAATTTTTTTAAAAATTACATTTATTCGTAATATATATATATATATATATTATGTGATTGTAACTCAATAATGTAAGTAATTAGGTGATCACTTGTTTGAGTGTTATTGTACATTCAAGGTTTAGAGATTATTATTAGTGCATCTTTTGTTTATCTTTGAGAAAATGAGTTCTTAAATGTTGTAATAGCAAAAAAAAAAAAAAATCATTAATTTTTCCTTCAAGATGAGACGTGTTTGAAAAATGAGAGAAGAATAAAAAATTTAAGAGTTGTAATTACCAAAATAATGCATTTTAGTCTACATATATAATTATTAAATTTTGGGAACAAATGTTGACCAACAAATAAAATAATTGACATATATAAAAAAAATTCTTAAAAGTTAAGGAAAAATTAAACGAGGAACCAATATAAATCCTTTACATTTCCAAGCAAATCCTAAATAAAATGCTAAATATATATAACCATGATTTTTCTTAATTGTATAAAATTTCTTATAAACTCAATTAGTTTTCCTTATGCAATTTTCGTAAATTTCTCAAACATTTTGTAATCACTTATTCATTTGTAGATTTCCAACATTTAGTGCTCATACTGTTCCATAAAGAATAATTGATTTTTTTTATTTGAAATTTTAACTATAATAAAAAGAAACTGTGTATGTATTAATCTTATTATTACGTGATAGGTAAATAAATTAACTTAACTATCAATTATAAAAGTTACTACTATATTGTTACTACTATAATTTCCATATGATCATCTTTCCTCTTCTCTTAATTTGTTGCATGAACTTTCATTTCTCCCTTGATAACTTGTGAATAACCTTGCCAAATCCCCAATATAAGGTAGAAAAGCATAGATTTCTGTCTTTTTGTAAACCTTCAGTGCTAAAAGTTGACAAATTAACTGAGTGTCAATATGTTCTATAGGATAAAATGCATCCTTTTATAGTTTAAGTATTGGAAGACTTATTTCTGGTCTGCACTAGATTATTAACAAGTTCTGATATCATTCACAAATTTTCATAAACCCTAAATGAAAACCCTTCTTGTACAAATTAGTCCTAGGAATAAACTGTAATTTGTCATGTAGAAAATTATTAGGGAAGAAAACAGTAAAGATTGGTGCTCAGAAGCTATATGATTAGAGTGCATAAATATTTTCTTTTTCTTGTTGTCTAATGTTCGGGGTAACATTAAAGTTTTTTAACAACTCGTCAATGAATGGAAGAGATACAAATTCTTATACATCATCTTGTTTTATTAGTTTTCTCTTGCATGGTTTTGGAATTTTTAGGATGATTTCTCTAATACGATATCTATTATTTTAACTTTCTAAATTTATTAGGTAAATATAAGTTAAACCTCTTTCTAATCCTTATCTATACAATTGAAATTCAAATTTATCATTTATCTTAAGTTGATCAGGTTAAACATAGTTGAATATTAATTATATTTGTTGCTTAGCCTCCAAGTTTCTCTTTACACTAATCTCTACAATTTTAGGAAAAAGTCACTTTCCATAACAGACTATACTTGCTGTCACAAATAGCTCATAAAAAGTTCAAAGTTCAAATATAGTTGCAGTAACAAATAGCTCATAAAAAGATCAAAGTTCAAAGGTGGTGTGTTGTATAAGTTGAAGACAATTGCACGGTTGATACAAAACAAGAGCATTAATTTATTCATGCATGCCAATTAGTGTGTTATCTAATAAGAATCGTGGTAATAAAAATTGTCTCAATCTTTGTCAATCAATGAACAACTCCCCAACATAAATCTCTCTATAATTTCCTCTTTATCTTTGATAACAATATATATGTAGTATGATTATAGGAGAAGATCTCTTCTTTTTTCTGTCTTATGCTTAATTTCACCATCTCAATAAGGAATGAAATACAACACAAAGTCATCATTTTTTTAACAATTTCTTCAATGTATATACATATAACCAAAGACCACGAGATCTAAGCAAAAGGAACACATGACATGTGTAGAGCTTTTGTGGGGATGAAAATTACTTCTTTGTTCAAAGTAAAAACTTTTCATTAGTACTTTACATATAACCAAAGACCACGAGATCTAAGCAAAAGGAATACATGACATGTGTAGAGCTTTTGTGGGGATGAAAAATACTTCTTCGTTCAAAGACTTTTCATCAGTATTTTAGATATATTTGTTTCATAAATGTTTTGTAGATCTAGATTACTGTTCAACACATACATGATTCTCCTACTTCGTATTAGAATAATGTATTTGCATGTAAGCACATATCAAAAGTTTAGTTGAAAAGGTTTGTAATGATATAAAGTTGTAGATGCATATCTCATACAAACAAAATGATAGGAGTACCCCAATGTGAATCTATACCCTTATATCTACACTACATTCTACATTTTCAATTTTTTTTTTTTTGAACTTTTAATACATTGATTAGATATCTACTGATATTACTGATCATTATTCTACTAGAAAATTACATGAATATACCATTATAGCATTACCTGTATATGCCTATTACCTGGATGTATACGTCTACATGAATACATTATTAAAGAGATTACATAAATACACTATTATAGCATTGCTTATATGTCTACTTGGATGTATACATGAATACACCATTATAGCATTTTAGGAAGAATTACATTAATGCACCATTATAACATTGTCCGGATGTCCGAATGTCTACTTCTACATGAATGTACCATTATAGTATTACTCGAGTGTCTACTTCGATCTACCGAGAGATTACAAGAATACACAATTATAGTATTCCCTGAATATCTACATTTACATGAATACTCCATTATAACAATAGCTAAAATTAGATGAATATATTGTTATAACATTGTCCTGATATCTACGTCTACTCGAATACACTATTATAGTATTACTTGAATGTTTACATCGATTTATCGGAAGATTACATGAATGAATACTCCATTATAACAATAGCTAAAATTAGATGAATATATTGTTATAACATTGTTCTGATGTCTACGCGAATACACTATTATAGCATTACCTGAATGTTTACATCGATTTATTGGAAGATTACATGAATACACTATTATAGTATTATTGCCCGAATATCTACGTCTACACAAACACACATTATAGCTAGACATGAATACATCATTATAACATTGTTCGGATGTCTACTTCTACATGAATAAACTATTATAACATTACTTGGGTATCTACATCGATTTATAGGGAGATTACACCAGTATCTACTTCTACAAGAACGCACCATTATAGCATTATAGGTAGAATTACATGAACATACCGTTATAACATTGTCTGAATGTCTACGTTTACACAATACCCTATTATAATATTGTCTGAATGTCTACGTCGAAAAAAGCGATGGCATTTTTTTATTCCCATGGAGGGAAGGGTTGCCCACACATATTGGGGAAATTAGGAGGAGCCAACCACTAACTCCTAATTCAAACCTGACAAAATGGCTACCAAGAGATTCCTTACCAATCCAACTAGGGATTAGTTGACAACTAGAATCAGATTCTTTTCGTGATATGAACCCTTATAATTTCTACTGTAATTAAATTTTACGTTATTTGCATCAATTCTATAACAACCCCAGTCACAAGTAAATATTATCGAATTTTTATGCAAAGGTCATACTTAAAACACATTTACTTGGTAGAGACAGCCCAACTTTATAATCATCCTTTCTATTGGATCTAACATCTAGGGGTGGTCAAATTCAGTTTGGATTAATTTTGATTCAAAATCCAAATCAATCTTAATTTGTCGATTTTATTTTAGACAAAACCGATCTAAATCAATAGTAAAAGAAAAACTGAATTGTTAGTTATTGGTTTGAATCAGTTGGTTTGTCGATTTGGATCTAAGTTCAAAATATTAATTTAATTACAAAATCAAATTTTCTATTTTATATTTTACATTATAAGTTTTAACATAAGTTTTGGTTTGATTTGATTCGGTTCATTTGTTTAAATTAAGCCAAAAAATAATTATTTTTTTAAAAAATTTTATAGGTTATAAACTCAAAAACAAAAATTATTTTTTAAAATTTTATATTAATTAAATTTAAATGAATCATTGTTTATTAATTAAAATTATAAATTTAAAATTTAAAAATAATTGAATTGGTTCGATTTTGTCAATTTGGACTAAGCATAAACTAAAAATCAAACCAAAATTTATTGATTTTATTTTTTTCAAACCGAAACCAAATTAATAATTTTTTAAATCGATCCTGTTTGTTCAATTTAGGATTGGTTCGGTTCAAAATTGACTACCCCTACCCACATCCCCTAAGTTTCAATCTCCCCATATCATCAAATTGTGAACTGCAGGCATATTTCTAGGTTTCACGCCAATGTCTCACATTCAAAACACATCTACTCAGTTCAGACAAATATCAAGACTTTATGTCAACCTTAGATATATGATGTTATAACATATAGACATAATTGCTACACCTACCATTGAAGCTTAAGTTTTGACTGCAGACCAATGAACAGATATATCTTTGCCAAATCATTATCACAAGTTTGAGTTGCTAATAAACATGATTAGATGACTATGCTGAATATTCCATCATTTTGTGATTAAATTTCTTATTTTTGAAGTAAAAAATTTATGTATTAGATTAACAGCTACATCAAATATGTGGGATGAATATGTATTCTCTAAAGTTCCAATCACTCATAGAAAGCTGCCATAGAATTTTAACTGATGTAATTCACTGACTCTGTGATCCTATAAATTGGCTGATATGCAATATTCCTAATTTATCATATTTTAAGTTTAAATTAATCAATTCAAACCCTAAAACTGATCACTAAAATAGGATCTTTAATATGATTCATCTATTATACAATGATTTTAGATTATTGTTGATTTATCTTGATGCCAAGAAAGTAGTGTGTCAAACATAAATTGGTAATTTCAAATATCTTCATGATAACTTCTGTTTTTATTTATTCGACCATCATACTGAAGAGTCTCTCTATCATGTTATACTTTAATCCTTGAGGTAATAGCTATAGTTTAGATTTTAAATTTTATTTTCACCATTAACTAGCTTGCTTCCTTTCTTAATTTGTAGAACTTGTAACAAGCATATAAAATTGAAAACCGAGGTAATTTTAGGATAAGAATTTATATCTTGCTCTTGGGTCCACAAAAGGAAGGCATTACAAAATACCAAAACTTGAGGCAAAGTTAATATAGTTGTGGGACAATCGAGGTGGGAACAACATCTAATTTCATTTTTGATCAAGGAACTACAATTAATCAAACTTTGGCTCCATAGAACATGACTGATGCTCTTGATGTTTTATACATAGAAGAAACTCACAATATTTGCTCAATATTAAGGCTCATGAACAACAACTCCACTTAATAATTAACTAATCTCTTCTATGATTAAGATCCTCTTCAATATATGTGCATTACCTTTTGAGCTAGCTTGATATCTTCCAACATTCATGCAAGAATTCATTATTCTCTTTCATACGTACTGTTTTCTTTCTTCAGGTGGGTAGTTGTTTTGTGCATATAGTCCCTGCAGATGTTATTCAGCTACATAAAAACTCAGTTCATACAAAGAAGTTTATATTGTGCTTAATTTTTCCTGACTTTTCCTGTGTACAGCATGGAGAGGATTATAGAACGATATGAGAGGTATTATTATGCAGAACAACAGCTTGTCGCAAGTGATTCTCAACTACAGGTGCTTTTTCTTTCTTTAAATATTACAAGAATATAAAAATCAAAACCCTCCCTAAACTTGGCCTAAGCAGAATTCAAACCTTAAATCTCTTATAAGTTGAAGCAACCAATTTCTACTTGTTTCTAGGAAATTATGAATTATTGTGTGAGATATATGTTTGGCATTCTGTAATGCCAAAATGATTAACAAGCTGCAGTACTACCAGCTTCTTCTTGCTCTTGGGATTTCATTCGGTTATATATCTTTCCTGGATCATGTCAACAATTTGAAATTTGCATTGCTTACTGTCGCATTCTTGCAAGCTTATTTGGTGCTTTTTAATCTGTATACTATAAATTCTGGTTGATTATATGGGCTCATAGATACATTCATAGACAGTCACTTCTGCAACAAGACCATTTACCTTCGCATACTGCATACTTGCACGCTTGTTTCTTTCTCTACTAATTCTATCGAGCAAGCATGTAATTTCACAAGTTATATCAGATGTTCAGAGATGTCCTTTACAATAAAATGCATATTACATTTGTCCTTTTTTCTGAAACCATATCAATAGTTGATGAAAACTAACCTTTTTTGGATGCTTGCTGCATATAGGGAAGCTGGTCTCTGGAATATCCCAGGCTCAAGAGTAGGATTGAAGTCTTGGAGAAATATATAAGGTAATTAATTAACCTGACTGTATATGAACAAGAACAAAAACAGTTAGCTATTGAAGAAATTGTGCACATTTCTAAGTTTCAATCATTAATTAAGTAGATGCTAACTACAAAGCATCAAGGGCTAAATGTACATGCTCCCATATATGCTTCTTGAACGGAATGATGTTGAATTTCACGTAATTATATATGCAGGAACTATATGGGAGAGAACCTGGATTCACTAGGTCTAAGAGAGCTTCAGAATTTGGAGCAGCAAATTGATACTGCTCTTAAGCGCATTCGAACTCGGAAGGTGAAGGTTTAATGCTCTTAAAATGTCTCTTTTTTTTTTAATGTCACTTCCTTGAACATATATGCAACAATATGACATCTTACTCGTAGTACGAACTGATTTGAAATACATATGCAGAACCAACTGATGCACGAATCCGTTTCAGATTTGCAGAAAAAGGTGAGATCCTTGTTGCTTGTGGTTTATTTGTCAATTATTATTACAATTAAAATGACACTTTTGATATTCCATCGAAGCTTTCTCATTTTCCTTGTAGTACAATCATTCAATGAGATAATGTCATGCCTATATTCAAATTGCTACATGAATGACTTGGTACAACGGAAGTATTCTAGATTTTCTCTCAACGAATGAAATTGATCATATGGTGTTTTCTTTACCTAAGCACACACTCAATTTCTCTCCAGCGAACATAATATTTGAGCTGAGAACAATTTTATTACATATTGCATGTTCAGTGTGATATACGTCTCTAATACTGAGGCTTGTTACAGGAAAGGGAATTGCAGGAACAGAATAAAATGCTTGCAAAGAAGGTAGTAGCCGGCTATTTCATTATAATTGCTACATCCTGTTTGCATTTCGAACATTGTGTCAAAATTACGTTCGCAATGAAACCAATCTACATTTCATCTAGCTAACATGATCGATCACATTATTTCGAGGCACAGCTGAAGGAACAGAAGAAGACAGTCAATGTCAATGAGCATGCACAGGTAGAGCAGCAACACCAGCTAGGCCAGAACTTCTCATCCTTCATGCCAACACCACCAATTTTAACATTTCCTTCTCTAACTACTGGGTATGCTTTCCTCACTCTCTTATCTCGTTCACAAAGAAACATGCACGCACTCACGCACGTAAAATTGTAATAGAGACGAAAATAACTATTGTCTCTACCCTCAGCTGTTACACTCTGCCGTAAGATTGGAATGAAACTAAACTAGAATATATGGATTTCTTTTATTACTTTTGAACAGTGTATCGATTGAGTTTAAACAATTACGAACATGAACTATGCAGGTGCAGTTTCCCGGTGAGGGAAGCTGTGATTGAAGAACCGGAGACTCAAACTCGGCCTAACATAAACACTATTATGCCGCCCTGGATGCTTCACCATGTGAATGAATAGAAAACATCGACAAAGCTTGAGTAATAAGTTATTGGTATTATGGGTTATAGAAATGTGATTCCCCGTGCATACCCTTACATAATTCCTACTACATAATTAAAGCTACTCCATATGAGATGTGATATTGAAACTCGCAACTATTTTAAGACTTCCAAACCCTTTTGGCTGGTAGAAATTTCCTGGGATTATACTCCACATTGTTTAAATGAAACTCTCAAGCTTCACTAATATAGTACTTTTCTCACTTTCCTGAACAAAATAGGCGAAATTTACTGTATCTGACCAATTAATTTGTTGGAAGTCATATTCGATTGTCAGCATACACTGATCAGGTTGAAATTCTGAGCTGCTAAGCAGCAGCAAAAGAACAGATGCAAGACCTAGGCATTTCAACATGCCAATTACTAAATGGTATAAAATTCTTGACAAATGTTAAAAGTCAATCAAAGCTAAGTTCATTTATTATCAGTAAGTAGTCATGGATACAAGTTTTTCATCTTGACTTTGACAGTTCTTGCTCTTACTGTCATAAAGAGATCCTGAGTATGTGATCAATTTTATCAGACAGTGATGAATACGAAGGATTTCCTTCGACATTTGAATAATATAATTTATTTACAGTCTTAATTAGGTTGTAAATTAAGATTGGAACAGGAAATACAAACAGACAGAAGAATTAATGATCTTCAAATGCAGTTCAGCTGTGTCATCAGTCATTCCAATTCCTCGTATCATCATCTTCATGATCAAAATCACCACCATCAAGCAGATGCTCCCTGTGGACACATAAGATTTGTTAGACAAGGGCCTACAAAATAGCGAGGGATATACTTCACTAACCAGGAGTCTTGCACACATTAAACCAATTCAAAATTATCGATTTTAATTTGAATTAAACTCGTTCAAACTAACAGTAAAAGATAAATCAAACCAAACCAAACCAAATCAACAAATGTTAGGTTTAATTTAATTTGATTCGGTTTAACAGTTTAAACTAAACCAAAACATAAAAATTATTTTTAATTTTATTGACTTTAAATTCAAAAATAAAAATAGTTTTTAAAATTTTATATTAATTAAATATGAATGAGTCAAATTTTATTCATTAAAAAAAATATAAATATAAATAAAATATAAATTTTAAAATAATTAAATCGATTCGGTATTTATGATTTAGTTCAACTCAAACCAATACTCATTGACTTAGATTTTTCTAAACCGAAACCAAACTAAAAAATTTTCAAACCAATAAATCGCTTTGAATTAGTTCGGTTCAAATTTAGCCACCCCTATGTACAAGTGTGTTCTATACAGTGGGCAATGTCCCACACAAAAGACAAATCTGTAGGCATACACGCATAAATAAAGGTTGGATTGAGTTTTGAGACTAGAACCCAGGGTTCTAAATAACCAGGGGGCTTACAATAAAACTAAAGGTAATTAATTCACAATGAATGCAAAAACTTTAGTTTCCCTTCAAAACGCCTAAACTTGAACATTAAGTTCCGTCAAGTTGATACTGTTCATAAACATGAGAGACCATGCAAATGAACATATATAAAACTGGAACCAGTAAAAAAGAAATAATAACAGAAACTGATAACAAATCATTACCACAAATACGAAAAAATTAATACCTCAATCTTTCACAAAGGCGTGCTAAAGCCTCTGATCCCGTACAGGATGCAACATCCTCAATATCAGAAGCATTTGATAAAGTAACACTATCTGCAAGCCTAAACTCGCACAATTCTTTCAAGGAACATGCATCAGTCAACACAGCAGAATGGCCACCACCAGCTGCCAGTTTCCGCACTTCACCAACACACCTGCAATGTAATACTTTCCATCTAAATCAATGGCCAACATTTCTGAAAAAAGTTAAAGAACAATAAATAATCTGGCCGTAACATACCAATCAACTGGTGATGGATACCAAGCATATGTTGATTTCTGGTTAGCTGCCTGACCATAGCTATTGTAACCCCATCCATGAATTCTTCCATCCCTCATAGAAACAAGTGTGTGAGAGTGTCCACAAGCAACAAGTTGCACATCATTTGGTATGACCAAAATAGGAATATTACGGATATATGTTTCAGATTCATTAGGGATGAATGAAAACGATCCAGTTTGGGGGCCAAGGCCCAACTGTCCCGCTTGACCACCACCCCAAGCATAAAGAGCTCCCGTAGAAGTTAAGGCACAAGTGTGCACACCACCACAAGCAACATCCTTTATAGAGATTCCATCAAGGGCAACCACTCGCCTTGGCAGCAACTCTTTATCCCCAGACTGAAGGGAACAGTGTCCAAGTTGACCCATATTTCCTAGCCCCCAGGTATAGCTGCAGGGTCCAGAACAGATAATTATCAGTGATGAAAATTTTGATCAGATTCATATCAAACAAGCATTTAAAAAAAAAGAAGAAATACCACAGTCATATTTGTGTATAGCTAATTCTGATTTGTTCTTAAGTCTCATCTTTACATAGTTGACACTGGTATTGTGACATTACTCTGCAATTCACTAATCCTGATTATTATTTTAAGTCTCATTAAACAAACAATACTTTCATAAAAGGAAAAATCACTAAAGCATGAAAATGTAGCCTTGAAATTTAAATGGCACCCCCAGAAAAATTCTAGCCAATGGTAATTGGGGCATGATTGAATCTGCTAACACTGAAAGTGTCTAGGTTCAACTGCAGAGAGAAGAATGAAAACTAATTATGCGGATTTTTTTCTGAAAAAATTTCCATGACGCTTACCCAAAATATGCTTACCAGATGTTGAACTTAGACAGTAATTGAACAACAATGACAGAAAGAACTAGTTTAAATTAAAGCTACTTGTTATTTACCAGAATGACACACTATTACATGCATAATTCATCAATAGTATTGTTAATCTCTAACTACTAATCATACCATATCAGATATAATAGGAAGATGACATTTTCTAACTGAAGCTCACCAAGGTTAATTACTACAATGCTACAGTATTAATGCATCATGGAAATGACGAATATAAACTTTAATGACTGCCTAAAACTCATATCTACAACCACACCAACAGATAAGGACAAGAACTTTCAAACTGAGAAAAGAAATGACATGATACTAGAAAAAGTTAGTGACATGTAACTAATTTGTGCAATGAAGCTATGATTATGCTTCCATCGTATAACCAAGCTAGGGGACAGAGACTTGCATATCAATGCATTCCATTTCCGTTGCATCTGGTCTCCACACTAGACGTGAGATTCCCATAAGAAGATTTTTCCAAGCCTTCAAAAAGATTTATTTGTGCCAAGCTGATAATCACAATTCTCATGCCTAAATGTAGAACCTATCTCCATGTAAGAAGTCCTTCAGATTACTTACACCTCGCAATTTTCAGATATGGCTGCCGAGTGGTACTCCCCGCATGACACTTGGATAATCTTCACGAGCTCAGGAGCCTCATCAAGGAATTTTGCATAAGCATTTATTACACGAGGCCCCTGTAATCCTTCACAAGTGACTCCCCTGCCTAGCTGACCATATTCATTGTAGCCTGATTTATCAGCAGAGCAATAGGATACTGATTAGTAGACTGAATGAATAAAGTAAGACTCCTTAAGTTTCCTTTCCTAGATCATATGATATATCTATCACTGAAAGTGCATAGGCACAAACTACATCAGCAGAAAGAATCTTTAAGTTTCCTTTCCTAAGTCAATGGATCTATCTATTACAAAAAGCACATAAGCAAAAACATCATCAGAACTGGCTACAGCAGAATGCCATTTTATTTACAAATTTTACTTGGAAAAATTTATTAAGACAATTAAAGGCTATGAAAACTTACCCCAAGCTTGAAGTAAGCCATCTTCTGATAAAGCCACCACATGAACTGCCCCACAGGACACTTGACGGATAACCTATAATAAAAAAAGAATGCAGAATCCTGGTTACTTACACAGTGGAGGTCAAGTAAATAAACAGATACACAACAGAAAATGTACACTGCACCTTATGCTTGATTAGAAATCACCATGTAAATTTTCACACACACACATATATAAAGATTAGAAGAAGACTTAAAAGTATTGTTTAAGCATTTTCCTTTTTCTGTTCTTTGTCTTTGACGAGAACCAACAAATCTAAAACCTCTCTCTCTCTCTCTCACACACACACACACATATATAAAGATTAGAAGAAGACTTAAAAGTATTGTATAAGCATTTTCCTTTTTCTGTTCTTTGTCTTTGCTGAGAACCAATAAATCTAAAACCTCGCAAACATGACTTCGACTGATAGTACCAACAAGAATTCAAGCTAATAAAATTTATTTTCGAGTCAAGTTTTGACATATCTATATACTATCATCAACCCAAAGCTAAACAACAAAATCCATTATATACCGTGTTTGGACTGAAGGCTCCCCAAAATAAACGAGGAAAATTTGATCCCTGTTACAAAAAGCAGGAAAAGAAATATCAATAGGAAGTATTACTTACTATGTGAAGAGAGGAACAAGAAGACCAAAAGAAATCGAAGAGTAAAAATTCAAAAACATTGTCTAGATTCAATATAGGGCTTAACTGGAGCTCTGAATAACTGTTCTTAGTTAAAATAATATTCATATCTTTTGTAGTTTTCCCATGTTCCTTTGTTTTGGTTTAGATGTCCAATTGGTTTTCTATATATGGGTTTTCTCATTCAAAGTTTCCATTACCTTAGTTTCTTGTTTAGTAATCAAAGTTTGTAGGATATAAACAATGAGAAATCTATACATGTATTGATCTAATCTTGAAAAGTTTCTTAAAGCTCTCTTTAGAATTGAGTGATGCAACCCTAAAAAAAGGTGTGCTCCAAGGTGCTGCAACAAAAAAAAAAAACTACGAATGATGCACAGATCTTTATCTTCTTTCCTATATTGCTCCTTTCAATTTTTCTTGGATTACTGTTCATGTCCATAGAAACATCTGCATTACTTTGTTTTATTGCAATTGATCTGCTCTATCCCTACCATCATGTTATCCTAACTCTACACAGCTTTCATCTTTACATCATCTTTTCAGTACTAAAAATTAAAATGAATACCCGCATTTTTCCATCCCACACTATTAAATCAAAATATCGAGAAGAAATAATGGTTCTTTATAAATAAAATTTCCTACCTGATTTTGTCCCCAAACCCAAAGTCTTCTCGTTGCGATAGTTCCATCATTTTCACGAGGTTCTGCAATAGCTGCAGTACAATGCGCTCCACAAGATACTAATTTCACAAACTCTGACTGCAATTGCTTCACTTTCTTTGGGTGTTTCCTACCCTCCTCAGTTCCATCTCCCAGTTGACCAAAGTCATTAGCACCTAGTCAAACGCATAAATATGATTGCTTGCAAAAACAATAAAAAAGTAAAGGAACATTACCAAGGCCTATACGCATTCAATACACAAAGAAAGTTTTGTTTCTTACAACTATTGCAATGATATGCTACAATCACACAGACGACTGTTAACAATCAAGAATTCTATTGTATTGATAATAATGAGAACACAACAAGAAAAGATTATCAAACAACACAACAAAACCCCAAGAAAAAACGGTTCATCTGAGGCCATGGCTCCAGTAATAGTATGCTACCATCAAATATTAAACCAATTATGGTCATGAACAGAATACAGCAATGAAAACATCCATAATGGTAACACAATGGAAAAACTAACACAACTACAAAGAAATCCATTATCTTCAAAAATAAACAAATAAAATATTAAAAAAAATCATCAAGGAACAAACCCCAAGTGAAGAGCGACCCATCTGAGGCCACAGCTGCGGTGTGCTCACGACCACAAGCAATGTCTAACCAACGGGAATTAGCACCTGCCGGGCACCCAAAGAGCTCAGGAGGGAGCTGTTTTGGAATCCGTAAATTGTGCTCTCTCCCCCTTCTACCAGTCTGACCACTCTGGTTGTATCCCCACACATATATTGCACTCTTTGTAGGTACATTACCCACAGGGTGAGCTTTTTCCCCTATAATGTCATTAATATTCATTTTTTATATATACACCTAAAGACATCAACAAGAACAATAAATTAATGAAATCAAATGACGATTTAAACTTTACCTACGAAATTTAAAACTAAATTGCAGTTGAAAGCCACCCTTTTAGTTTCAAAATCTTTTTTTTTTTTCCTCTTTTCACCTGTTTGGTTGATGGAAAGGTAAGAAAGAAAAAGGATTTTACTCCCATATGATAAATACCCATTTGTAGAAATGATACCGGTTTATGATGTAAACCAAAAAAATTGAACTAATAAAAAAATCAGATTAAGGAATACTTTAAATGGTAATTAAGCAAACTTAGAACGAAATTGCAGCCGAAAATCACAACTTAGTTCCAATTTGAGAGATCATGCCTCTGTGATTGCTCGGAAAGTGAAGGAAAAGAGCAAGAAAATATGATTTTCAACCCCAAATGATCAGTCTCGGCTAATACCAATCAAAAAGACAAAATAAAAACAAATTAACGATTTAATTGAAGAAAAAACAATGTAACCATTTCAATCTCAAATCTTTATTGCATGGTAAAGAAGCGGGAACAGCGTACCTGAAAGGAAATGTAAGATGCTTTTGGATTGTTGAGTACGAGAATGGAAAGGAAGAAGAAGACTTGGGTGGTATTTGTAATTTTGGAAGGTAACGTTATTTCTGCTGTTCCGTAAACGTGGGAGATTCGGGCCGGGTTTTATGTTGGTGCGCAAAATGTCTGCACCACAGCAGCTTGACCAACCAATTTCATATACCCAAACTACCCTTCCCAAATTGTAGAATTATCTAGAATTCAAAAAAAAAATGATATACTTTAAGGGTGATTATCAAATTGGTCCTTATAGTTTCAAAATTTGTCCACATCCACATCATCCAAAGGCATTAACAAGAAATATATAATTTCCCATATATTATTTATTTTTATTTGGTAAATTCGTTCATTTTGGTTGGGTAAGTTGTCATAATTGGAAATTGTCAACTACCTTTCACCAACCTTCTTTCTTGACAAATATATCTTAAAACTGCTATGGCTTTTGTAGCTCTCACAAGGTCCCTACTTGTTCTTCCGGGTATGTTTTATTATTATTATTATTATTATT
>JAXCLQ010000015.1:2190040-2209381 GCA_035584115.1 Cedrela odorata
TTATTATTATTATTATTATTATTGTTTTGTTTTGTTTCCTAATTGTATTGATGAATTAAAGCAAACCCATTTGTGAATTTGGTCTATTTGTTTAATTTTTGTTCTGGTTGGGATTGAAATGATGAACATGAAGTACAAACGATCGTGAAGTGGTGAATTTGGTTTACTTTGGTATATGAGAAATCTGAACTGATACAGGGTTAGCTTTTTGATTGACTTCATTGCTTCATGTTCTTCCAGATAGATAGATAATTGATCAAGATCCTTTTTTTTTTTTTTTTTGGTCTTAATTTTGTTGTGAATTCTGATTAGCTAATTGGGAATAAAGGTTGAGGATTGTTCAGTAATAATTATTTCAAGGTTTCACTGAAGAGAATGTTTTCTATGCATTGTCATGAATTAGTTTTTGAATTGGTTATGGATTGTGTGTCACTTTTCGGTACTGGACACTGTTGAGTGATTTGATTCGAGAAAAAACATTCCATGTATTCTAATTTGGTGCCTGATATTGCTATCTGCATTTTAGAAAAGATAAGAGATACAAAAGAATCATGGCTCAGTTGGCTAGTGGCAACGCTGGGAAGAAGCTTATTCAAATTGATGTCAGTTCAGACACTGTATGCCCATGGTGCTTTGTGGGAAAAAGAAATTTGGACAAAGCTATAGCTACATCTAAGGACCAATATGACTTTGAGGTTCTCCCTCTTTCTTTCACACACTTTTGAATGTGGGAGCTAACACAGATACACACGCGTCCTGTGTTTAGTGTTTTGCTCTGATTTATTGAGGGAATAATTTTGCAGATTCGATGGCATCCATTTTTTCTCAATCCTTCTGCTCCTAAGGAAGGAGTCAATAAGAGAGAGTATTATGAGACCAAGTTTGGAGCTCGAGCTCAAGGGATCATGGCTCGAATGACTGAGGTTTTCATAATCACTCTTGGAATTATTTGCAGGCATGTTGATGATGTATTGGCTTTGATTTGGACGGTCTAAGTACTATGACCACTGTGAAATTGCAGGTTTTTAGGGGTCTTGGGTTGGAATACAACATGTCTGGAGTGACGTAAGTTTGAAATATTAGTACTACTATTCATATATGAACTGATTTATGGAAGAGTAGGAAGCTTAGTTTTATAGTAGAGATATTAAAAATATGTCTTTGATATGCACAGGGGAAATACCATAGATAGCCACAGGCTTATCTATTTTGCTGGGAAACAAGGTCTTGAAAAGCAACATAATCTTGTGGAGGAACTGTGCCTTGGCTACTTCACTGAGGGAAAATACATTGGTGACCGGTATGTGTGGTTCTTGGTTGACCTGTGTTTTCATATTTCTCCAGTGAATTTATTATAATTTGTAGGAGTTAATGTACATACAATTAGTTTACTTTAGATCTACGTAGTTTTTCTGGAATCAGTTTTTAACCACCCACCCTGAGCTTGAAAAGTTTCCACTAACTTTTGCTAAGAATCAGTTTTTGTCTTTTAATAATTATGTACTTGCATGCATTCTGTTTAGCAATCAATCTGTTGAAGTAAGATTGTTCAGAATAACAGATAGTAAAGCATCAAAATTCCTTGGGAGACTTAGGCATCAAGGAATCATGGGAGGGATTGATCATTGGATTTTGTTCATATCATATAGGTCGAGATTTTTCCTGGAAGGCAAAACACATTATGTTAATAGCAACCACACCATGCTGAATATTTCTTGGAAAGTTAGTTAATTATGTGAAAAAGCAGTTTGTATTAGCTCCCCTATCAAGCTAATGAAGTCTGCCTGTAGGAAAGGCAGTAGCACCATGGTGGACGAGGTGTTTTGTTCTATCCTAAACAGTGGCCTAAAATGAAAATTATTCGACATAAACTGATTTATTTGCAGGTAGTTATTGCTAGCTAAGGTAGCACAATGAAGGTGTAATTATTTGCAAGTAATGGTAAACATAATTCACTCATATCAAAACCTTAGCTGGCAAGTACAATGAAATTGAAAACAAAACAAGCTTGCAACCATTCTTCAATGGAATGGGCATTTTGTCATTGAACTATGTTGTGGTGGTAGAGTAGCTAAGGGTATGTGGGATAGGAGCACTAAATGTCAAATACTAGTAAAAAAATGTGTGTCCCACTTAAAGTTGATGCTTGCAAAATACTTTTTCAGCTTGGCTTTCAAAGTTAAATGGAAACCAGCAGCATCAAACATTACAATAAAGCTAAATACATTTTTGCATTTTACCCTTCACAATGATAGCCAGTAACAAATGTGATTGGATGCAGGGAATTTCTTGTTGAATGTGCCAGGAAGGTTGGGGTAGAAGGGGCAGCAGAATTTCTTGAAGACCCCAATAATGGATTGAAGGAGGTAGTGTTTGTTTTTCTTCTTTTATGCTCCTTTTGGTTAGTAAAAGGCATGGAAGAAGGCTAAAGTTGCTTGTTACAATAATTTGAGGAGGCTATTTAAAGACGTTCACAATTCTTTTTTATTTTTTTTCTTTTTCCTTGTATTGGTGATTGAAGAAAGAATTATGTAATCTTTTACCATGCTTCTTTGTATGTCCGTTAGCGGAGGAAGAGAAATTTTAAAATCCTATAACTAGAGAAAATGTTATCAATAGTGTTAAATTGAACTGAGCTTGCTGTTCATGTTCTAATCAAAAGGTTGAGGAGGAGCTCAAGCAGTACTCAGCAAACATTTCAGGAGTTCCGCATTATGTGGTAAGTTAAAGAAGATAGCATTTATCAATTGAAGTTTATACAGTTCCATTCTCAAAGAGAATTTTTTTGGCAGATTAACAGGAAGCACGAGTTGAGTGGTGGCCAACCCCCTGAGGTTTTTTTAAGAGCTTTTCAAGCAGCTGCCCGTTGAAAATCCATACAACTTCAAGCTTCTAATTTCAGTCTTAAATAAAGAATCTGCTTTTTTACGGCTTGTTGATTTTGACTTGGTAATATATTCCTCTTACCATGCCATGTTTACAGACACCTTGAAAGTATTAGTAAATTTAATAATAAATGTGCTGAGGAAATAAAGTTACAGTTTGTTAAGTAGAGATCTAATGACTTGTGAAATATAGTATAGATTTTTCATGGGATTATATTGTAGTACAAGTACTAATCCAATTCTTATACAATAATGCAGACAAATAACAAGAGACTAGCACCCAAATAAAAATGATAGACGAAACACAAACATACCACAACTAAAGTCTTCATTCCACTCATACTTCCTTTCCATGTAAAATGCTATAGCAAGAATTTCAGTAACCATGTGGGAAAAAAAAATTAAAATGGACATTTTGAAGAAAATGTATTCGTGATTATTGTTTTGAAGAACACTTTTTTCATATTTACTGTAGACGACAAGCATAATTTGCATATTTACAAGTCTCGGTTGGTTTTCTTTTTCTTTCCAGTTGTTGCTGGTTCCATCCACAACGAAATCCTCTGAAAGATCACGTCGTTTCATCGAATACCATCACCTGCAAAACCCATCCAAACAAACTCTGTCAAAATAATCAAAAGGAAAAGGTACAGGATTTTTCACTTCAATCCATCATCATTCTACTAAAGAACGCTTTTGAAGTACAATATTGAAATGGCAGTGGAAAAAATCTTCCTTATTTTATTCTAGCAAACAGCAAGAGCGTCTGACTGGTGTCTTGCCAAATAATGTAACAGCAATATTGACTTCCTAATATTTCACCACTTACAGAGCAAATGGTGGAATTTTGAAGACAAGACATCTAGTAAATCTGCCACTTCAGGAAACCTACCCAAACTTGAGATAATAACACCTTAAAGCAAGGTCATTTGATTAAAATCCTTGAGCTATTTCTGACTTCTTTAGGCTATCTAGCTAGCGACAAAAAACTTTTGATGCAACTAAACTCAAAAACAACCCCATTTTAAATTCTGAAAACTTATACATCAATCAGACATTTTTATTGAATATTCTTCTCCTTCACCTCAACACATATAACTAAACACAATGCAATGAGATTGGCAAGAGTACAAGAATCTGAGGTCCAAACCCATTAAGAACCAAAAAATTAATAGTAAAGTCTAATCAATCTTCATATGAGGCAAGGTCAAAACATATAGCTTTCGACTGCCCAACCAAATAACAATGAACATAAGGTAAAAAAAGAAATCTGGTCTTGACGCCCATCAGGAAACAGAAATTGTCATGCAAACTGGAGTGGTTGATCGCAGATGTACCAAAAAAAAACACAGAATTCACAAAAGGTAAAACAAGAAAATTATATTGCTTCCGAAATCTTAGATCACCTTACAATAAGTGTCCTACAAAAATATATGATTCATTTCAGAAGTTATGAATTCCAAAATGCATGGTTATGAAGTGCTCAAAGACTCTAAAAGCATGTGCATTTCTTACTACAATAGTAATATTTTAGGCATTGACATTTGTTTGATGCAAACTTTAACCAAAAGAAAAAGAAAAGAATGGGCAGCGCACAACCTTAATTTTCTAACTTCACGAACAAAGCTGATACATTGAAGAAAATTAATACTCAAAAAATTTAGAGAAAATAAAATTAAGCATCTCCAAATTTTGAATGCTAAAGAAGAAAATAAAATAAAATTACATAAATTAAACGGCTATACTTTTATGCAACTGCCAACAAGTATCAACGGAAATTGAAAACTAGAAAGAAAAGCAATTGTCTGGATCAAACAACAAAATGGACCAAGTATCTTCTTTATTCACCAAAACATGCACCAGCATCATGTACAACAGCAAAAGGCATCTTATACATCTCTAGAACTCACTTTAAAATAGAAACAAAATTAGAAAAATAATATGTTTCTCATCAATTCAAAATATTAACATGTCAAGAAAAGTTTTGACAGAAAATTGAGCAGAAAATATAAAGGAACGAGAATACTCTGAAAATTAGGATGCTTTTGACTGTACAAGAAAAAAAAAAAAACTGCTATAAATTTTTTTTGAGCAGACCAAGAGTCCCAACCTCAGAAATATGAAACCAAAATATATGATTCATGAAGATATAACCAAGTTCAGAGTCCCAGACAGGAAGGGAAAGGGATTACCTTGCCACAGACTGGGCAGTTTTCACTTCTCTCCATCCATTCGTAAATACAACCAAGGTGGAAATGGTGAGAACATTTTGTCACTATCTTGGGGTTCTCTGGTGTATACTCTGCATATACAAAGGTGAATGTAAGCTGATCTAACCACCTTAAACCGCTGATCTATATGGAGGACATTTTATATTATGATTAATCTATTGATAAAAACATGTATCCCAGCAAACAAAAAATAAATAAATAGAAAAAATTGAAAGGATAAAAACAAGCATAGTTAGAACACCATAAATTCACTGTTCACTTCCAATAACAGCTTATGACTACCCCGAGACAACCAAGATTGCTTTCTTGACTGAGGCTAGAATACTCTTGTAAACAGATTTCAGATTCTCAAGTTCATCCCCATTCAATTGGGAAGACGAGACAAAGATAGCGGCATAGAGCAACCACTAGCAACAACCTTGCCCCCAATTCATTAATCTATCAACAGAGCACTCCCTCCTTGAAAATGCAGAATATACCATTAGTTCTTTGATCTATTTTTCCTTTTGGAGGGCAGTCCAAAGTTAATATATGATGATGGTGGGAAAATTTATAAAGTGCCTACAGTATAGCTTTGAAAATAGTATCAACTAGATCCAATATTTTGGTCTCTGCAGAAAGGAAAAGAAAAAAAAAATTCATGTTCTTCATTTTGAGAAGTCTTCCACGATCAGTCTTCTCGGCAAAGTCCTAGTCCTATAACTATCTTATCCTTACAAGGAACTACAAGAAATCCATGCCCATCAAAGCGTCCATATTTGTACATAAAAGGGATCAAGTACCCAGTAAAAAGTTCAGGATTTTTTTTTTTTTTGAATAATTCAGAAACAATTTAGCACAAATAAGAATAAAGTGTCTGTCAATATGTCAACGCACATGCTACAACTGAACATATATAAACCTAGTTATAATAGGTTATATCACATTAGTATAAAAATACATTCAAGATTTACCTTCAAGACATGTTGGACAGACATCTTCATCTTCTGATAGAGAATAAATATACCCGATTCCAGCTGTTGCTTTTGCTGTTGACAGCCTAAGTGAAGATTTGGAATGTTGTTCCTTTGATCCGGCTTCATAGGATGAATCATTCCACTTGCCTCCGGCACTCAAAGATTCTGAGTCTGCATCATTATCACCTCTTAGAGGTTCTGTCTCCTCATGGAATTGACTTGAACCCTTCTCACGTCTTGAAACTAAACCATCATGTTGCAAGCGGAAATATCTGGGATCAGCATCATACGGCAAGGGCCTTGGAGGAGAACGGTATATGTCAGAGAGAGAATTGTCAAGTGAAGCAGTAGAAGTCATTGATGCAGGCCCCTGTAAGGATGAAGGGACAGAGTGCACTTCCCCTCTTCGGAATAATGTGGTATACTACAGACAATGAGAAAGACGTAATAAGGAGAAAAACAAGTAACATACTCGGAAGTTCATCCAATGAAATGCTTGAAGTTAAACTTGTCATGAATAATCTTCTATATACAATTTAATTTCCTGCATACTAGTTTGCTCATCCTCAATATTAACTTCTCCACAAAAAACAAGCTTCTTTATGCAAATAATCAGTTATTAATTTACACTGATCTAGAATGCTCTGCAACGAACTTAGACAAACACCCACTGATGCATGTTCCCAAACTGAGTATCGAAAACTAAACTACAAACAGGGCTCATTTTCTCCAAAAACCTAGGCTTATGTCCATGCATAGCATTAACAGAATATGATCTTCAGTAAAATAGAATGCAGTGGACCAAATTACGTACAAAAACATATTTACGTATATATAGTGGTGAGAGTTTCAATAATAGACTCAGATTATGGCAAACAGAAATAGCAACAAAACTGATATTTATAAAACTAAAACTTAAATGAGAAACAAGGCTTAGAAACAGATGTATAAGACATACCACATTTACGAAATTCTGAACAAAGCATCTCAGACACATGCAATTTCTATACACAGAATTATTTGGATTCATATAATCCTCAAAATCTTCAACATGCAAACAGCAGCAAACAGAACCCATTGTTGTAAACTTCAATCTCTTCCTTTCTACTCACAAAATAGATTCTCCAGTCTCATTGGTAAAATTGAGTTTCACTAAGCATATGCATCAAGAAAGAATTCTTGAAGCAATAAGTATGGAACAGAATATACAACGAGAGAGGACGCTCAGTTCGCAGAAGTTCCACTGCCTCCGCGAACTAGTACCCTCCCTCTCTCGTTAACAAATGCTGAATTAGCTTCGTAACTTGATCAATGATTTTCTGCTATATTTCTTCACCTGTAAAATATAAAAATTTTATAAAACAGCTACATTGAATAAGAGAAAGGAGAAGCATCCAACATAACAACGCTCAAAAGCAATTCATGGACTTCAATCTGATCACTGATAATGTAATCAAAACTTACATTTCTTCATTAATCCGCATTCACAAGCTTAATTTATGAGAAGAAAAAATCTCATATTAATTAATCGATGTCTCAATGCCTCACATCAACACATAGTTTCCTAAATTATGGGGAAAAAAGATGAAATGATAAACTCATTTTGATGGGTAACAAATTTTTAACCAAAACAAGAATAGATTGTCCAAAATTTCATCTTTTTCATATGAAAGT
Organism: Cedrela odorata; assembly: GCA_035584115.1. Taxonomy (NCBI): domain Eukaryota; kingdom Viridiplantae; phylum Streptophyta; class Magnoliopsida; order Sapindales; family Meliaceae; genus Cedrela; species Cedrela odorata. The sequence continues at coordinate 2,197,787 of JAXCLQ010000015.1, forward strand.
GACAATTTTTTTTCTTCTAAGATCTTACTTCAAAATTGGATAAAAAATGGTTCTTTCCTTTACTGGTAGGAAAGCACAATTCAACAATGAAAAAAGAATCCCTCGCATACACGGAGATTTCCATTAAAATCACCTACCAAACACACAATTCAGCCAACAAACAACTCCATAACCAAAATAAAAAATAAATGAAAGCAAATCCCACTTCTATCCACCTGAAAACGTGTCAAAAAAACAGAGATCAACCCAGAAAATCACATAGACCAATAAAATAAATGATACCCATTTGAGATTATCCTATTATACAAAAATAAAAATGTCAAAGATACCCATCTGAGATAATCAAATTGTAAAACAAATAAGATCAAAAGAAAGAAGAAAAACAGGAGAGAAAGCAGAGAAATACCTTGACAGAAAGAAAATCAAATGGGTAAATTTGTGGGCAGGGAGAAAAACAGGGACAGAGAGACAGAAACGTAGAACCTTAGACTAAGAACAATCCAGCTACAATTAAGTCCCAAGATAGATGTTTCGAAAATCTGAAATATATTAATTTCGGAAATTTGGTTGGATTTTTCGGCTAGAAAAGCTAGAATTAAAGTCACGGTCGTTCGTTCATACACTCGGCTTGCCTGACGCTCCCTTTGTTTTTGGCTTTGGTTGGGTGATGGAATCAATCCAACTTTATTATAATAATTAATTATCAATAATAAATTATAATTAAAAGAACAAAGTGTTTCCTTTTTTATTTATTTATTATAATTTCGTCCTTTTCATGATCAATGCAAGAACATCTTTAGAGCAAGAAAAACAAGTAGAATGAAATTATTATTATTATTATTTCATATTATTGACCACAAAAGATGACTAAGTCATCTTTCCATTAGTGTTGCCACTTGATTATAAATTTTATAATTTACAAAATTTTATATTATAAATTATAAAAATATTTATATTTTGGAATAATATAAATATATATTATGTAATTTTAATTTTTGTTTATAAATATTCAATAAAATATATTACATAACTCATATCAAACACTGATTGACCCATCAAGAATTTTCTAAAACTATTTTTTTTTTCTATTTATGAATTAATTTTAGTAATTAATTATTATAATTAGGGAAGGACAAAACTAAACCGGTTTGAATTGGTTTTAAAATGTATTGAATTGATTTAAATTTTTAAAAAATCAAACCAACGGTTATTAGAACGATTTTTGGTATGAACTTGATCCAAACTGAATCAGTCCAAAAGATTTAAAAAGTTTTAAAAATATTATTTTAAATGTTTTTATTGGGTGACTCATCGTTTTGCAATAGATTTTATTATACTGTTGTATTATTTTGAATATTTGTCAAAATTTTTTGAATTTAAATTTTATTATTATTAAACTGTTATTGTTCTTGCATGAGTATTCTGAAAGTTATTTATTGAATATTAATTGATATATTAGATTGATTAAATTATTATTCTATTTGAATGTTAAATTATTATTTTAATTATTTGATTCTATTGTTATTTTAACGTAGGAATTGAGATTAAATTTTTGGGGTTAAAGGTAAATGTAATTAAATATAAAAATTGAGCATTGTAATTATATTAATATTTTGGGTAATAAACCAAACTAACAATTGTCGGATTGGATTAATTTATTTCTTATCATCAATTTGGTCTAAACCAAAACTAATAATGTAGGATCGATTTAAATTTTGGATCAAAACCTAAGTTACTCACACTTAATTATAATTATTTTTTTTAAAGTAATAATAGAAGATATATTGTTAATGAAATTATAAATAAATTTCAATATTTTAATAATAAAATATTATAAATCTCAATAAATTATAAATTTAAAATTACGAGAAGAGTTATTATATTTTATTTAATTTTTTATATTATTTATAAATTGTTAGATTAATTTATTATATATATATATATATTTACTTTAATAATGGCGTAAGTGAGAAGTATGTATGTGAATGTGACGTGGGGGCTTGCAGTTTGAGTAAAGTGTAATCTCGGTGAGACGAGTTTGGTTAAATGGCTCATCAATTAGTATAATTATACTTATGCTCGAGAAAAGCCTATTTTGGTAATTTAATTATTAAGATCAATCGAAAACCAAAAGGGGAAATGAAACAATTTTTAAAAATTATAAATATATTTAGAATAAAGAGAAAATTAATGGACCACCACTACATCTATTAATTTAAATTTTTTTATTAACAGGATAATTATATCTGCCTCTCTAATTTTTCATATTTTATAAAATAAGGATGCAGTTTTTACATTTATACCAAATAGATCCCCCAATTGAACTAAATTACTATCACGTAACTCAACATAAAGGGTATTTTAGTCATTTCACTTGATATCGAAACCTATTTGTTACCATCAAACAAACTATGTCCTTATTTGTAAATATATAAAAAATAGGGATCGGCATGTTATTACTTCACTATCCGTATTTCTTTTAACGAAACAAAACGCCACGAGGTCCGGCGGGATCTTCACTTTTTTGAACTTGTTTTTCCCAAGCAAATGATTACGTCGTCGTTTTGTTCATCTTCCTTCGACGGCCATTTTGTCAGATCTGCTATCTGAATCTAGGGTTTCAACTTTCTCTCTCTATCTCTATAGACGCGTACATAGATGAGAATATTTCTCTGTATGCATGTATTTTTTCAGATTTACAAACTAGGGATTCGCAATTGAAAGCCCAACCACCAGATTTCTCTACAATGGAATCCAGAGATTCAGAATTTAGGGTTTTGAGAAAGTAGAAGAAGAAAAAGACCTTACATTGTTTGTCTGTTTGTTTTGTTAACAGAATGCAGAGCTCATCGAGCTCGTCGACTGTGCAACCAGAGGCCATTCTCGAATGGCTTCGGAAGGAGATGGGATACCGACCGCTGGGGCCATACAGTTCGACTAGTATTAAATCAAATGCACCGTCTGTAGATACAATTCGGAAGATTTGTCGCGGGAACATGATACCCATTTGGTGGTTCTTGTTAAAGAGAGTGAAGTCGGAGAAGACAGTGGAGAATATAAGGAAGAACATAATGGTCCATGGTAGTAGTGGCGGGGAGAGTGGAAATTCGGTCAATTTGGGGAAAGAGGAGGGTAAAAGTAGAGGAGGGAGGAGGAAGGAGAAGGTTGTCGGAGAAAGTGCAAGTGCGAGTGAGAGTAGAGAGGCGGCCTTGAGTGAGAGAGAATTGGCGGCCAAAGAAGTGGAGAGGTTGAGGAGCATTGTGAGGAGGCAAAGGAAGGATTTGAGGGCTAGAATGTTGGAGGTTTCAAGGGAGGAATCTGAGCGCAAGAGGATGGTTGATGAACGTGCAAATTATAGGTTTGTCGGAGTTTAAGAATTGATATTTCCTTTATAGTTATACGTCTTGTTAGTAACTGAAGAGTTCATTGAGCTTGTTGAGGAGGATATGCTATACATTTATGTTAGAATTACATCAAGTAGCATGGCATTTTAGTGTTTTCTAAGTGCATTTGTGAGATGAGTGTTGATGTGAACTAATAAGTAATTGTGCTGTACTCAATTTTGGCTAATTCTTGTATCCCAACCATGAAGGATTGACGCTTTGGCATGTTAGGTGATTGACACTAAAAAAACATTCTATCAGTTTTTCCTAGTAAAAATTTTCGAGAAAGTCGCATGATTAGGATACAAAATTCATTTGCGTTATTTAGGTAAGCTTAACAGTTGTTGATTGGATTTGGTAGCATGCCTGGGAACTTAATGCTCATATGCAAAAACCAGGTAATGAAAGTTGTTTGAACTAATTCTTACAAGCTATTGACTGCTTAGTGAGGAGGGCTAGATGCACAATTGATACATACAATAGAACCTATTCTAAACTTCATCAGTCCATTCTTGGTCATAGTTCTTGGAGCCTAAACTTTAGTTATGCTTGGGAAGAACTGGGAAATGCTTAGACAAATAAAACTAGTGGAATTATTCATGCATACATATATATTTTGATACCCTGAAATCCCTTCATTTCCTGTTAGCTAAAAAATTGTTTAGAAGTCTAGTTTTCTGTACAACTTTGTGTATCCCAGTTTTTGCATCTAGGATTGCTTCAATGTAGGCCTTATTGTACTGCAGGCACAAGCAGGTGATGTTGGAAGCTTATGATCAACAATGTGATGAAGCAGCAAAAATATTTGCAGAGTATCATAAACGTCTTTGTCTGTATGTTAATCAAGCAAGGGATGCACAAAGGAAAAGTGTTGATTCTTCAGTTGAAGTGGCTAGCAGCTTCAGCGCAAACAGTGAAAAGGAAGCTGTTTATTCAACTGTTAAAGGCACTAAATCTGCAGATGATGTCATTCTCATTGAAACAACTCGGGAAAGAAATATCCGGAAGGCTTGTGAATCTCTTGCAGCACATATGATTGATAGAATACGCTTTTCATTTCCAGCATATGAAGGAAGTGGCATTCATTCGAATCCTCACTTAGAAGCTGCGAAGCTCGGTTTTGATTTTGATGGTGAAATACCTGATGAGGTTAGAACTGTTGTCGTTAATTGCCTGAAGAGTCCTCCCCAGTTGCTCCAGGCAATCACTGCATATACGTTACGGCTGAAAACTTTGATTTCTCGAGAAATTGAGAAAATCGATGTTAGGGCAGATGCTGAAACCTTAAGGTATGATTGCTATTTCTTGTTTTCTTGTCATTTTATGTTGCATACAAGACCCACCCATCCCCTCTGTCACTTACTTCTCTACTGTTAGTGCCACCTTGAAGATTAAATGGCTTTATATCTCATTTATACTATCAATTTTTGCAGCAGCTTTCATAGAATATAGAACTTTCATTATTCTCCTTAGTTTGATTGTATCCTGTATTTGGGCATCTGCATGTTCATTCTTTTTCTCATTTGTTTATTTTTTTTTTTGGTTAATGGATTGCAGTGTAATTATGCCTAATTTTGCAGTGTAAAGATTATACATAATAAAAGAAGAAAATAAATAAACTTTCTTTTATGTTGTTAGAGATAAGCACAATGAACCGAAAGATAGATCTCATTTCTGCTGCAATTATTCGGAAAACTTGTGTGGGAATTTATTGATATAAATGTTTCCTTTCCAGATAATTGGCTGTTTGGTTTTGGTCTGGCATTGGAATTTGTCTTGTCAACGTGAGCATTTCCTTCGTTAAATTGATTATTCTTGATTTCTTTGTTAGGTACAAGTATGAGAACAACACAGTAATGGATGCATCTTCTCCTGATGCGAGCTCACCTTTGAACTATCAACTTTATGGTAATGGGAAGATAGGAGTGGATGCACCTTCTAGAGGAACTCAAAACCAGCTTCTTGAAAGACAGGTATTATTCTTTTCTGCATGTAGCTGCTGTATAGTTAATAAATTTTCTACGGTTCATGAAGTCAAATCAATCTTTTCTGTTTGATCATTGAAGTTGTCTTCTGTTTATCATGTTTCTCTGTTATGAAGTGGGTACTTTTCTCTTCCCCTTTGAAGCCCTTATTATTGCTAATGTGGTTAAGGGGCTTTTGGAGCCAAACTGTTACCTCTTAACTTGAATGGTTACTAGTTGGGTGTTTTTTTGGGTTTAGCTTTTTCAGCATTTCTTTCACTTTTTCTGCTTTTTGATGTTGCTCAGCTTTTATCTTTGTGTGTGAAATTGATATCTAGTATGTGTTGTTGTCTTTAGAAAGCACATGTTCAACAATTTTTGGCAACTGAAGATGCACTCAACAAAGGTGCAGAGGCTAGGGATTTGTGTCAGAAGCTTATAAAACGTTTAAACGGAAGTGGGGATGTGATTTCATCACACTCACTTGTTGGAGCTACATCACAGAATGTCGGCAGTCTTAGGCAGTTTGAGGTAATTGTTTGCTGACCCTTATCAACTACCAATTTCTGGCCAAGGTGTTGCCACTGTGAAATTTTTATTTAGTTCTTCATCCTTTCTCTCTCATTCTCTCAGTTAATGTTCAACATATTTATTTTTTATTTTGTTATATATATTTTTTGGTGTGTTGAGAAACTAAAAGTTTGTTTTATATGTAAGGAGCTTTCACAGTGGTGAACAATCAGTCCACACAACACTACGCAATACAAGGATGAACATGGCCATGAAAATCTAAGAACAAAACAAGAGGAAAAATAATCAGATTCCCACAGAAAAGCCCCAAATATGGTTCCAATTTGCTTTGTGCTGTAAATTAATTAAAAAGCAAAGGGATGATTTTTAGGATTTGAATACAAGATTCCTTGATCAAGTAGGTTCTGATACTCTGTTGAGCAACCATTGATACCAAAATCTTAATTTGATAGTTTGAGGGCTCAATGATAATATTCTAGTTTTAACGCTATAGTAATAGCTTATTGGACATTTGATGTGTAATTTAGCTGAAGCTACAATTGTAGATGTTGGAGAACAGCAGGCAAGATTTCCTGCGAATTCTCTGAGATAAGGCAGTTGTAAGCTGAATTGACATGTAATTGTCGCTTTAAACATGCTGCCCTGTAATTTTTTAAACAAACAAGATTTCGCGCTGTAAGCTGCATTGAATTGTAATGGTAAACTATCTTATAATAGCTGATTAGAATGAAAAAGACGGCTGTTTATCGCTTTACCTAAAGTGTTTAAAATTTTACAATGCATAACATTGTTTATACAAACTAACTTTTGTGCAAGCAATGCTATCAGATCTTTAAATGTTAATCTTCTTCATTCATAAATTTTTGTTCTAATGGTTTATGAACATTCTATGATTATTTAAACTGGTGACCTTATAAGTGCTTTTACATAACTTTTATTCTTATCCATCTCATGATAAAAGTTAGTGTGTAAACTGCCATTTGATGGTGGTAGTGTAGTTGCTGATTGGGTGGCTTAACCATTTTCTTCTCTTTTTCTTTGTATAGTTGGATGTTTGGGCCAAGGAGAGAGAGGCTGCTGGATTGAGGGCAAGCTTGAATACTCTGATGTCTGAAATACAACGCTTGAATACATTGTGTGCTGAGAGGAAAGAAGCCGAGGATTTATTGAGAAAGAAGTGGAAGAAGATTGAAGAGTTTGATTCCCGCAGATCCGAGCTTGAAACCATATATACTGCCCTACTTAAGGCTAATATGGTGAGCACATATTTTAAGTATATCCAGTGATGTGAAAGTTATTATTTTTATCTTCTTGGTATGATGCTTGTCATTTATATCCATTTGTCTCACTTACATTTTGATTTGAATTGAAATGAACTTATTATGATTTCATTTTCCTTGTAGGATGCAGCCGCATTTTGGAGTCAGCAGCCATTAGCTGCAAGGGAGTATGCATCAAGCACCATAATTCCAGCATGCACAGTTGTTGTGGATATTTCAAATAGTGCAAAAGATTTTATTGATAAAGAAGTTTCTGCCTTTTATCGAAGTCCTGACAATAGCCTCTACATGCTACCATCAACCCCACAGGTTTGTAAGATGGCAACTGTATAACTAATTTTCTTGATCTCGATTGATTTCTGACTGTAGTAAGGAGCAATACTTCCTCTCTCCTTTCTTTTTCCTGAATAAAAGGTTTTGATTGTTTCCTTGATGTTTAGAATTGGATAATACCAATCTTATTGGTTACAGGGCTGACTGGGTTTGACCTTGGTTTGAGTTTCATTTGGGTCCAATTAGTTGTCTTCTCATCACTTCTAATCCTAGGCATACCAGTTTAATTCATATTTCTAGTGTTTTCACAGTGGATTTTTTAATTGTTGGTTGATTATAAGTGAAAGTCAATTGTATGCTCTCTCTGTACTAAGATTAATTAAATGGATCTTTTGTGTGCCAACAATGGGGATTAGGCATAAAATGATCCTCCTTTCTATATTTATAATGTCTACTTATCGTTGTTTTCTCTAAGGAAGTTTTACTTGTCTTGTTACTTCACTAGAATACAGTATAATTGTTTTGTTTTTGTCATTTTATTAATATCGCTGCTGAATAAGTATTTCTTCTTGTTGATACTGTATAAAAAACGTAAAGACCTCATGGAGCTCTATTTGCATACCCTGGATTCAAATAATTATATTATGAATATCAAGTCTGCATCCCTCCATTGCACTCAATTTTTCTTTAATACCATGTCAGGCACTTTTGGAGGCCATGGGTGCTAATGGATCTACTGGACCTGAAGCTGTTGCTGCAGCTGAAAAGAATGCTGCTTTATTGACTGCAAGAGCTGGTGCTCGAGACCCATCAGCAATTCCGTCCATATGCCGAGTTTCAGCCGCCCTTCAATATCCTGCTGGTGAGTTTTTTGTTCAATAATCTTAACAGTCTCTTACATAAAAGTTGCTTAGATTTCCTTCAATTAGGCTCAAGGTTCAATTATCTTGAGAAGAAATTTTTTCGTTCAAAGATCCTTTTGTCCTTTCTATTTGTATAAAGTCTTGGTTTGATTTGGTCAATATGTGGCCTTCTTGCATGCAATTCATAGTTTCCGTTATTCTTAGGTAGTTGAACTTGTATTCGGTACATAGACTTGCTCAAAGAGTTAATAAATATAATTATATTGAATAAAGCACTGACAATTTATGAAGTTAACTTTTGGTTCTTAATGCCTTTATTTCTCTGGGAAAGCTCCCTTTTGGTGCATAGGACTTCTGTGTGATGTTGGGAACTAGCAGTTAAAGGATGCCCTTTGTCATTAATTACCTTGCTTGGGTTGACAAATGGAGTTTGTAGCCTTGCAAAATTTGTCACTCTAGTGAAAGAGTATAAGCAATGGACGAAAAATAATGACATTGGAACATGTTAATGACTAGTGATTTCCCTCAACGACTCAGTTGTCTCACTAATAACCATTTTGTTTTGCTGATTATTGGATGACGAATCAAAATTATATTTCAGCAAGCACTTTTAACACTAATTTGTGAAACAATGATGGTTTATTAACTTCTAGTGGTGTAGACTTGATATCTTGTTAAACATTGGCCATCCTGCCTTTTCTAGGTGTATTTCTCCCTCCGCTTAACTGACTTTATTCAAGTTATGTTGTTTGCCCCTTCTATTCTGATTTGCTGTAACTGGGTGGCAATGGAATTATAAATTTAATGTGAAAAAATAATAGAATTTTATGTGGATTTCTGTAGACATTAATGGCAAGGACTTTTTACAACCTTGTGATTTTATTGTTTGCTTAGAAGAAAGTTGATGAGATAAAAGTTTGCTTGATGGGTGTGTACATGTTTTTTTTCAGTGTTTTGATTGAATGACTTGGACTACATAATTGCAGGATTGGAGGGTTCAGATGCTGGCTTAGCATCTGTGTTAGAGTCCCTGGAGTTTTGTTTAAAACTTCGTGGTTCCGAGGCTAGTGTGTTGGAGGATTTGGCTAAGGCTATTAATTTGGTCCATAGACAACAGGATCTTGTTGAAAGTGGTCATACATTGTTAAATCATGCTTATCGTGCTCAACAAGAATACGAAAGGTAATTCTAATGATATCCCATCTTGTTTTATCATGGAGTTTAGGTCACGTGATTATTCAAAGGCTGAGAAGATTGATTGATAGATATTTATATCAAGTGTTTTGTTTGTCTTATTAAAGTCTATGAGAATTTATCTTTAAAGTGGCAATGACCAATTTCAACCATACTGATCGCTAAGGAACTCGACCAAATACTTTTCTTTGTTGACTGTGGGTTCAAGTTCTATCTTGTTTATTTTGTTTTTGTTTTTCGTCTTTCATCATAAAAGGCTATTTGTTTCTTACTATTTCCTGCACATGATAGTACATCCAAGTATTAAATGGGAAGGGGTGGTGGGAAGAGTGATCCTACACCATAAACAGATTTTCACCTCATTAGAAAGAATTTGATAAGATTGTAATTTGCTTATTCATGTTTATTGTACCTTGCAGGACAACTAATTACTGTTTGAGTTTGGCTGATGAACAAGAAAAAGTTGTCATGGAGAAATGGTTGCCTGAACTTAAGACTGCAGTTTTGAACGCTCAGAAGTGCTTGGAAGATTGCAAATATGTTAGGGGTTTGGTGAGTAACAACTAGAACTCTTAGCAAAAATTTTTTTTTAAAAAAAAAAGAAAAGAAAGAAAGAGTAACAACTGAAACTGGAAGTAAAATAATTTATCATATAATATTGCAGATAATGGTATAACCAATGTTCGAATTCTCTTATTTTTATCAATGTTTCACCTTGATCTTTTCCTTTTTCCTTTTCTTTTATTTAATTTCTGCATATAAAATATTTAATTTATGACGTTAAACTGCAGCTTGATGAGTGGTGGGAGCAACCTGCATCTACAGTTGTTGACTGGGTTACAGTTGATGGGCAAAATGTTGCTGCATGGCATAATCATGTGAAGCAACTTCTTGCATTTTATGATAAGGAGCTCTTGTGAACAGTATCTTTGTGCATTAAGAAAGACGACATTTCTAGAACTGTCTTTTCCTACGTACTTACCACTTTCTTGTGTATACGGAAAAATACTGACACTAGACTAAAGCCTCTTCTTGAAGCAGTGTGGAGCATAAAATACAGTTGGCAGTGCAAGTGAAGGCATTTGTCAGGGATATGTCTTCAATTTGGTTTGCAGGTTTGGCGAAGTGTGGGATTCTACTGAGCGCAAATAGAGATGTCCATTTGGAACTGGGTTTGAGGTTCAAAGAGGTGGTGCTCAGGGTATCTACACTTTGAAAATTAAGGCACAGCCGGACCAATCTCTGTTTGCCAATACTAATTTCGTTGTATAGAATGGTTCTTCCTTCCAAATAATCTTTTTTGTATCATATGTTTAGTCGTAGTCCTTGGTTTAAGAGTGCGTTTCTTCTACCTCGTGTTTTCTTGTTGTGGCTTGATTATTGCAGCTGAAAAAATCTCGTGTGAAATGACTACTACTCATAGGGCGTAGTTTGATTCTGTTTTGTTTGACATGGACTGATAACAATGAATGGCAGATTGATGTTCTGCTTCATTAACAAGTTACTACTGTTGCTGTATCTTCTGAGTTTTTTCAATATAATTGATTGGGTTGAGCGGTTTATTGTTAAAACATTGGCATTAGATTTGGTAAAAAATGCTACCACTTTTTCTTCTGCAATTATTATTAATTGTTTTATGGCTTCCATTTCCTAATGTAAAATCAATCTCATCACATCAATGCTACTATTTAAGCACTTAAGATTATATATATATATATAATGTATTTATTGTAATTTTCAAATTTAACATTTCAATATACATAATATTATATTATATATTTGAACGTTGATATAATGAGTTTAGTTAATTTTTTTTAAAGGGATAATTTAATATACTTGCATGGAGAGTTGAATCGTCTTGTCATTAGTCTAAAGTTTTAGAATTCATCATATGCTCTAAAGTTTAAAAAATGTTATATTAATCCTGTAAATGCATACCACATACATTATTTTAATTTGGAAGAATAATTATAATCACAATTTAAATATTAATATAAAAATATATTTTAATTTATATAATCTTAAAACATTACGTATAATCCTTAAATTTTAAAAAATACATAAAAATTTTCTAACTCAAAATTGTTATTATTATTATTATTATTAT
>JAXCLQ010000015.1:2231025-2269553 GCA_035584115.1 Cedrela odorata
AACGGTTAACCTATTATAATTTACGTTATTACCTACTAAGCAAAATTAAGAAACATAAATAAGAGAAAATACAACTATTTTCTGTAGGAGGACCTCTCTAAAGTCGTAAATTTTTTACATATTTTTACATTTTGTTTATTTATTAATTATAATAATTTTAATCTATCGTTAACTTATTTTAGTTACTAAATCCTAAATTAACCAAAAAAAAAAAGTTATGTCAAATAAAAACAAAATTTCAACTATATTTTGACAGTGAATACAATATATAAGCATCGCAATTGTAACTTTTTATTATTAATAAATTTAGAAAATAATTTAAAATTAACGAAGAAAATAACCATTCATTATAAGAAATTATTTTAAATTTAATATATTTGAATATAAGAAATATGTTTCAATAGCATCACTTAATTTTTAATTTATTTACACGAGAATTTAAAAATACTATCCCTTCCCATATTTTGATTATGTGAAATTGTTCAAAAACGATGAAAATGATTATTTTAATAAAATAAAATTAAATATGACCATTTACATAAATACATTTAAAATAGGGTCATTTTAAAAATTTTCCTTTCTTCACTCCCTTCTCGTCTTTCTTTCTGTTTCCTCCTTTTTTCTAACACAACTCGACAGAATCATTCCCATTTCATTCTCATGCACTAATATTCTCCACTTCTCCGTCGCAAATGGCGGACCACTTCACGAACCTCTTCCACACCCTGTCCGACAAGGATTTGTCGTCTCTCCATCTCCTCCACCGTCTCCGCACCGACGATTCAATCCACCTCGCCCTCAAACTCTTCTACTCCATCCTCAAACTTAGCGTCCAGCCTATCGGAGATCACCATTCTAATAATAAGTTAGGGTTTCAATCCTGGACCGATGATCAGATTCACTCGATTGTTTCCATCGGTCACGTGATCACCGCCGCTACTCGATCTCTTACTGGTTAACTTTTTTTTACTGTTGTTTAATTGATCGATTGTGAATTATTATTATCTATTTGAAGCTCTGGATAACAGTGTTTTTGCGCGTGTCTTTTGTTTCGATTTTTAAGCTTGGCGAAGAATGTGAAAGTGAAAGCATTAGTTCACTTATGTAGTTGATTAATTAGATGTGTTTGTTGATTTTATTTGTTTTCAATTATTGCCTTTTGTCATGTATATTTGCTGATTCTGTTTTCTTTTAGTTCAATTAGCTAACATTTTGGTTGTAATACTTCTTTCCTGTGATAAGGCTCAGCTTTTGTTTTAGTTTGTGAGGGAGATAAAAAATAGTATGAAAAAGAAACAGTTTGTTTTTACACTGTGATGACTTCAACTTTGCTTGTTCAGAAGCACAGAAGTAAATGTTTTCTTTTTAAAAATTTAAGTGCTGAGAAGTGATGCTGGATTGGTATTAGTTATATTTATGTTTGTGCGTTTCTTGATATATTCAGAGGTCTTGTAGTGGTTGATAAAAACATGTCTTGCTTTTGCTATTACAACAAAGAGATGTAGTTTTTAATTTCCTTAATGATGTGCTCATTATCATATTTCGGTTGTGATTGCATGAGTAGTGGAGCAAGCAGGAACCATAATTATTGCGGTCATGCAGCAGTTGCTGGAGTTTGCAGTTTGTTATTTGGAGAAATTAGAGTTCAATAGTGATGATTACAGCCTACAGGTTTGTAGTTTTGGGGACACCTTTTTTTTTTTTTTTTTTTTTTTTTTTTTTTTTTCTGATACCCCAGTTGAAGTTGATGTGAACTTAATCACTTAATCTTGGCTTTTAGCGGTAGAGAAGCAAACTTTATATTGGATTGGTGGGTTTTTGAAATGCTTTTAATGAACTTTTCTATGCTTTAGTTTTAATTTTATGTTGTGAAATAATACGTTGTAGGAGACATTGCAGTATAAGCACTAAAAGGTTGAATCTTGGTGCTCACTAGGCTGGCAAGTTGGTGACTCACGTTTGGATTGTGTTCTGATATGGGTTGTAGGACATATGTATGTTTACCAAATATGACACATTTGGTTAAATATGTCTGAATCCTAATCAAATGCATGATATTCATTAAACAAGTGGTAAGATAAAATCTGCATAATCTGCTTAATAAACCAGCCATTTTAGTTGTGTGATCAATTGACATGAAATTGTTTTGACGTCTTCATATATATTAGTAGTATTAGATACAGAAAGATATAATATATATTCAAACACAAATGTGATATATGACGTATTATCTGCGCCTAATGTATGGATAGATGCACATCATTCATTAGTGGGATGCTCAAAACTCCTCAAGCACCTCATTAGCTGAAAATAATATAGACATTGTACGTAAGTTTACTTAAGTTATACCTCTTTATGAGTAAAAGTATATTCCTTGCATAAGAAATGCTATGTTATCTAAAAGTATATGTATTTTATTTCAGCTTATGAAAGCATGTAGAGAACAGTAATATGCATGGTGATTAAATTCTTTTAGCCAAATATTTTTAGTGGACTTTGTGGCATCTCGTTTAACCAAACAATCTCTTGAAATTGCAATGGAATGGATATTCCTAATTTTCCACTGCAATCTGTATTATAATATTGTCCTTAAATAATTTTAAAGTGATATCATTTGGTGTGGTTTAACTTTAGTATGCAATACATCAAAATAAAAGGAAGTGGAAATTTTATTGAATAATCTTCTTTTTAACTATTTGCTCACCCTCCCTCTCCTCTTAAATGTGTGGTGCATGATTTCATGCAAGAAAGATAGAATGTGACTTTTGGAGTGTCCAAAATAAGCTGAGTTACAGCTTAGAGAAGCTATATAAGCCAGGATGTTCTTTTTGATACTTTGATGGTTATGAATGTACAGGCTTTCTAGCATGCTCGACCCAATTTGTACTTTCTAATTTATCTGTCAAGCCAATTTATTAATATATTTGAGCTTAATTACGGTAATCATTCCTGATCTGAATGGCCTAATTTTTGTTTGAATTGCAGAGTGATATGTTACAACTTTTGGAGTTAGCGTTGGTTGGTGGAATGGATGGAGTTGTTGAACAATTGCAGCTTCACTCTATAAATAGCCTTGTACAGTTGCTACCAATGGTTTCCAGTGATTGTGGTGATATTGTGTTGGATGGTCGCATAAATTGCTGTCTTCAAGGTACCTTTTTTTTTAGATTGTGTTGTTTGATCTTTTAATTCATAAAAATTCGTGCTTCTTATTCTCTCCCACTACCTCTCCTCTCTCTCTCTCTCTCTCTCTCTCTCTCTCTCTCTCTCTCTTTAAGGTGGCATCAGTTGCTCTAGGGAAGAGAAACCAGTGGATCATCTTTTAATGACATTAGCATCTGAATACATGCAACTTGATAGACTGGCTTCTGCACTGAATGGATCGACTTCTCACCAAGATATGAATAATTTGGTTTTTCTATCCCAGCATTGGGCGGTTGCTCATATGGAATGCATTCAATGTCTGATTTTGCATTGCAAAGAACTGATTGAATTGCCATATACATTTGATGATAAGACGGCAGGAACAAATTTCCGCAAGAGACTGTCTTTCAGCCTAAGGATTTTAAAGTTAATTGGAAGTCTTGTGAAGGACATTCCTTATGTTAAATGTGATGCTTTATTATTGCGAGCAATTGCTTCATTTGCTGATCAATTGCCTAGCTTGTTTAGAACTGGCTTTGAATTTGCAAATAATCTTGCTACTGCTGAGGGTAGTTTTGAGAACATCATACTATTGTTATTGGAAGAGTTTCTTCATATTGTCCAAGTTATTTTCTGCTGCGGCTATGTTTTCCAGAATATCCAGGCGTGTATAGTGGCTTCTATATTGGATAATTTGGACTCTTCTACCTGGAGATATGACAACTCTTCTGCTAACTTAAAGGTCCCCTTTGCTTACTTCCCCCGAGCTGTTCTTTTCTTAATTAAACTCATTCAGGATCTCAAGAGGCAAATGTATCAGCCTCTTGATTTTGAGGAGCTTGACGGAGAACTTTCCAGCGGTGGTGCTGATTTACTGATTGATTCCCCTTCGTGTCATGGACATCGTGGGAAGGTCCCTTTGCTTAAGAAGTTCACAGTTGAGGAACTAGTGAAAATGATTTTCCCTTCGTCAACGCAGTGGGTAGACAATCTGATACATCTCTTATTTTTCCTTCATTCTGAAGGAGTAAAATTAAGGCCAAAAGTTGAGAGATCGCATTCTATTTCTAGAGCAAATTGCACCACAGAATTGGAAAATGCAGTTTGCCATGAAGATGAAGCACTTTTCGGAAATCTGTTTTTTGAGGGTAGTCGCTCAATGGGTTCACCAGATGGGTATGATCAACCAGTAGTTGCGGTCACTTGTAGCTCCAGCAACTGCAATATGCCAATGCAAGCTGCTATGGAATTGCTCAGCTTTCTTAAAACGTGTGTCTTCACCCACGAATGGCTTCCTTCTGTTTTTGAGGATGGCTGCAAAAAGATCAGTAGGAATGATATTGATATTTTGCTATCATTACTCAACTGTCAGGGCTGTTGTTCTGAAGACAAGACTTCTGTTAGCTGTATTACTCCACATGGAGAGAGGAAGACCGGACAGATCCATGAACTTTGCTTTGAATTACTGCACAACCTTCTTACATGCCATGCTTTTTCTGATTCACTTGAAGCTTACCTAGTTGAGCAGATTCTGAATGTTGAAAGTGGTGTCTTTGTTTACAATGATCAGACCCTGACCTTGGTGGCTCACACCCTTTTCTGTCGGGTGGGCTTGGCTGGTCGTCACCTGAGAACCAAAATTTACCAAAGATTTGTTGATTTTATTGTTGGGAAAGCAAAAGATGTTTCTTCAAAATGTCCTAACCTCAAGGAGCTCCTTGAGATTCTACCTTCTGCACTTCACATGGAGATTCTTCTCATTGCATTCTACTTATCATCTGAAGGAGAAAAGGCAGCACTTGCAAACTTAATATTTTCTTCACTCCGAGCCTTTGAAGTTCCATCAGCTGGTTTCCATGGCACTCAACTATCGTTTTGGGCTTTACTGGTTTCAAGGCTAATATTACTGCTTCGTCATATGGTATTTTATCCACACAATTGTCCTTCATCATTGCTTCTAGATTTGCGATCAAAGTTGAAGGAAGCCCCAACTTACGGATCACATATGCCTAGTAATGCCAATGATCATTTGTCCTCTTGGGCATCCATTGCAATCAAGAGCGTAATGGGTGCATGTGTTGAAGAAGAGCCTACAATAAGAAACCTAGTGAATCAATTGATTGATACTGCAATGCTTCCTCCTTCACTTTATACCGATGAACCAGCAATTGAATCCTTGTGCTTGAATTGGGGAGACATACGTGAGACTTTCTCATGGATTTTGGGGTTATGGAAGGGTAGGAAAGCTGCAGCAGTGGAAGACCTTATTGTTGAAAGATACATCTTTATACTTTGTTGGGATATTCCTACCATGGGCTTGACATTGGATTGTCAGCTTTCTCTATTGAGGGAATCTCAAACTCTTGATGCATTAAACCTTGGGCACTTCTTTCACTTAATTCATTCACTTCCTGACCAGTTTAATGCTATTAGCGAGGGTTGGAGTTTTCCAGATGTTGTAGTTGGTGTGCTTCAGCATTTGCATTCTGCAAACATACCAGATAACATTGAGGAACTAGGGTGGGATTTTTTGAGAAATGGATCATGGTTGTCTCTGGTACTCTCCCTGTTAAATGTTGGTATCTGGTGTTATTGGATGAAGAATAAAGTCCCTGGAGGGGGCTCATTGCAGACACAGAACACTTTTATGGACACTGATTATATCAATGTTGCTGATGGCCTGATATCCTCCTTAATTGAGGCCGGTCAAGGTGCAATGATATTGAGAATGTTATCATCTTTGTTGAACAGATATTTACAGGCTTATCAGAAAGCTTTCCTTACTACCTTAGATAATAGCCAGCACGATGCTAATCACTTTGCATCTCTGCTGCTTCTCAAACATTCTAGATTGGAGAAATGCCTGGAGGATGAACTCCTTGAGAAGAGCAGCATCAGTTCGAGCCAGCTGGAAGCTGTTTTTCAGCTAATAGTGAAGGTGGGCGAGGCTGTTGACAAAAGGGCTTTCGGAATCTTATCTAAGGTGTTTTCGGAATGCATGTTGCATGGTTTTCCGTCTCATCTTCAAACCCCTAGTGGAATCTTTCTTTCTTGTGTTCTCAGCATCAGAGCGGTCATTTTTGTTGTAGATGGGCTTCTTAGAATGGAAAATTTGAAAGTAAACGTTGGTCTGGAGACTCAAGTAGTTTGTCAGATTCTTGATTCAGTAATGACCATTAAGTTTGACAAGATCTTTGAAAGCCTTCATGAAAAATGTGAGGCTATTTATTGCAACTTGACTGCTGGCTTGGAACTGGCAGATTATTCTGAGTTATTTCTAATGAAAAACATGGAGGGGCTTCTAACAGACATCAATTCTAGAGAAATGAGTGACAGCAATACTCTTGAATGGATAGTTTCAAAGACTATTGATACCATGGATACCCTCAGGAAAGACCCTCAAAAGTCTCTTATTTTCAAATTTTATCTCGGTGCAGAAGATGTGTCTCAACAGGTCAAGGAGCTCTATAGTTTACAACGTGGTGATATGTTTGTTGTTCTGATTGACTCCTTGGACAGTTGTTACTCTGAATTAGTAAATCAAAAAGTGCTTAACTCCTTCGTTGAACTTTTATCTGGAGACCTATCTGTTTTTCTGAAACGGAAGATACAGAAGAAATTTCTTGGTATGGATTTGCTTCCCTTGTCTGAGTGGTTGGAGAAGAGGCTCTTAGGTAGCAAAATGGAAGTGTCAGGTGGGCTCAACTGTGCAAAAGGAAATTCTGTCTCTCTCAGAGAATCAACCATGAGTTTTATCTTATGTCTTGTATCGTCACCTGAGGAATCACAATCAAGAGAATTGCATAATCATCTGTTTGAAGCTGTGCTGATTTCACTCGAAACAGCATTCACACAATTTGATATTGATATTGCCAAATCCTATTTTCGTTGTGTTATTCAACTTTCAAGAGGGGAGAATTCGATGGAATTGCTTTTGAAGAGGCTTGTGATGCTGATGGACAAGTTGGTTGGTGATGAACGTCTGCTCCTGGGGCTGAAGTTTCTCTTTGGCTTTCTTGGAACTGTCCTGAGTGAATGTGGGTCCTTCAAGAGTATTCCAGTGAAGTCTGCGGGCAAGTCTCTCTCTAGTAATAGTCTCATGGCAGGTTCCATGGCTGTTAGATCAGTAGGATCAAGGAAAAATTCTGAGACTTTGGTACTTTGCACAAATCAAGAGGAAGGATCTGTGCCTCTTGAATGTGATGCAACTTCTGTAGATGAAGATGAGGATGATGGAACATCTGATGGTGAAGTAGCTACTAGCATAGATAAGGACGAAGAAGATGACCCCAATAGTGAAAGAGCCCTTGCTTCTAAAGTTTGCACATTTACTTCCAGTGGCAGCAATTTTATGGAACAACACTGGTATTTTTGCTATACTTGTGATCTGACAGTATCAAAAGGCTGTTGTTCTGTATGTGCAAAAGTTTGTCATCGTAGTCATCGTGTTGTATATTCACGCTCAAGCCGTTTTTTTTGTGACTGTGGGGCCGGGTGTGTTCGGGGTAGCAATTGTCAATGCTTGAAGCCTCGAAAATATAGTGGAAATGACAGTGTCCCAGCTCGTAGTGCCAGTAATTTTCAGTCTGTTTTACCCTTCATAGAGGAAGCAGATCAGCTGCTCGAAAGTGACTCAGATTTGGATGAGGATGTTAGTACAGATGCAGATAACTCACTGAGGTTATCCATTCCAAGAGAGCTTCAAGATGGGATCCCAAAATTGCTGGAAGAACTTGATCTTGAGGGACGGGTGCTTGAACTTTGTACTTCATTGTTGCCTTTTATAATTAGCAGAAGAGAATCTAATCATTCAAAGGATAGGAAAATTATTCTGGGAAAAGACAAGGTGCTTTCTTATGGTGTTGATCTCTTGCAATTGAAGAAAGCATATAAAAGTGGGTCATGGGACCTGAAGATAAAGGCTGATTATTCAAATGCCAGAGAACTTAAATCTCATTTAGCTAGTGGCTCGCTCGTCAAATGCTTGCTTAGTGTTAGTAGTCGAGGTCGACTTGCTGTTGGAGAAGGTGACAAAGTTGCAATATTCGATGTCGGGCAGTTAATATGGCAAGCTACCATTGCACCTGTGACAGTGGATAAGACCAATGTTAAGCCTCTCTCAAGGAATGTTGTTCGCTTCGAAATTGTTCATCTTGCGTTCAATTCACTAGTAGAGAACTACCTTGCTGTAGCAGGCTATGAAGATTGCCAGGTCCTCACGTTGAACCCTCGTGGTGAGGTGACTGACCGTCTTGCCATTGAACTTGCTCTGCAAGGTGCATACATTAGGCGAATAGATTGGGTTCCAGGCTCTCCGGTTCAGTTAATGATGGTTACTAACAAGTTTGTCAAGATATACGATCTCTCTCAGGACAATATCAGTCCCCTGCACTACTTCACATTACCTGATGACATGATTGTGGATGCCACTCTTGTTATGGCATCTTGGGGAAGGATGTTTCTTATTGTTCTTTCAGAATGTGGAAGCTTATACAGACTAGAACTGTCTGTAGAAGGGAATGCAGGGGCCACACCATTGAAGGAAATCATTCAGATTCAGGACAGAGAAATTCATGCAAAGGGCTTGTCTTTGTACTTCTCTTCAACTTATAAATTGCTTTTCCTTTCCTTCCAAGATGGCACTTCTTTGGTCGGCCGGCTAAGTCCAAATGCAACATCACTAGCTGAAATATCTTGCATATATGAGGAACAAGATGGCAAGCTAAGATCAGCTGGACTGCATCGTTGGAAAGAGTTGCTGGCTGGCAGTGGGCTATTTTTTTGCTTATCAAGTTCGAAATCGAATGCTGCTCTTGCTGTATCCTTGGGAACTGATGAGTTACTTGCACAGAACATGCGTCATGCAGTTGGCTCAACCTCACCTTTAGTTGGGGCAACTGCATACAAACCTCTATCCAAAGACAAGGTCCACTGTATTGTTTTACATGATGATGGTAGCCTTCAAATATACTTTCACGTTCCTGTGGGAGTTGATGCTGCTACAATTGTGACCGCAGAGAAAGTTAAGAAATTGGGTTCTAATATTCTGAACAATAAAGCATATGCTGGTACAAAGCCGGAATTTCCTCTTGATTTCTTTGAGAAGACGGTTTCCGTCACAGCTGATGTGAAACTAGGTGGTGATGCGATCAGGAATGGTGATTCTGAAGGAGCTAAGCAGAGCTTAGCATCTGAAGAAGGCTATCTAGAAAGCCCAAGCGCTGCTGGATTTAAGGTATCTGCTATTTAGTTTCTATAATCCTCTGTTGCGTGTTTAGTGATCATTTTTCTTCTTCAGCATTCTGCTTATAATTTTTGGTTTCTTTTGTGGTTTTGGCTCTGGATGTTTGTTAAGAGCGCTTTAGTCTAAATGACTTTTTTTTGGTATATGCATACCAATTAAATCAGCAACTCTCTCTCCCCCCCTCTCTCTCTCTCTCTCTCTCTCTCTCTCTCTCTCTTTCTTTTTGGCAATATTCATGTTGTGGTTTCTTTTTAGATGCTGCTAATTG
Source organism: Cedrela odorata (assembly GCA_035584115.1). NCBI lineage: Eukaryota > Viridiplantae > Streptophyta > Magnoliopsida > Sapindales > Meliaceae > Cedrela > Cedrela odorata. The sequence goes on from JAXCLQ010000015.1 coordinate 2,240,682, forward strand.
GTTGTGGTTTCTTTTTAGATGCTGCTAATTGGTCCTCTCTGTGTTGATGACTATGGTAAGATACAGAGCTGTAATTCCTTGATGGTCTCCAAATTGCTTCGTGAATTTTTATTTGGTGTTGATTGCAGGGATCTGGTGCCTGTATTTTTGTGGATAGGCACTGTGGTTTTACATGATTGTGGGAGAAATGTTTACCTGGATAACTAAATTTTTATTTAGGGAGAAGATGCATTTAATTATAATTTTCCATGTCATATGGAGCTTTGGACTGCCACTTGATGCTAAAACTTAATTTTGTTAGTCACATTTGCAAAATCGATCACAATGACATTGTCCATTTGGCGGATGTGTTAACTAGCATGCTTATATTTTGATTCATGAGTGTTGCAATCATCTAATTGTCCGTTTTTTTTATGCTTGGTATCATATTCCTCTCCTACTTCATAGCACTTTGGTGGTTTGGTGGTGATCATTAATTATTTTGTGTATTATGATTCATATCTTACTCTTTCCTATATTATACTTTGATTTTAATAACTTTCTCTATTTTTTTTTTGTTCTCACTTTCTCAGATATCCGTCTTCAATTCAAACCCTGATATTGTCATGGTTGGATTTCGTGTCCACGTGGGTAAAACGTCAGCAAATCATATACCTTCTGAAATTACCATTTTCCAAAGGACGACTAAGTTAGATGAGGGTATGCGGTCCTGGTATGATATACCATTTACAGTAGCTGAATCACTCCTTGCTGATGAAGAATTCACAATTTCTATTGGACCTACCTGCAATGGCTCCACTCTGCCAAGAATAGACTCGCTTGAAGTATATGGTCGAGCTAAAGATGAATTTGGTTGGAAGGAAAAAATGGATGCAGCGTTGGATATGGAAGCTCGTGTCCTTGGTTCTAATTCTTTGCTTGCAGGTTCTGGGAAAAAGTGCCGGTCAATGCAATCTGCTTCTGTTCAGGAGCAGGTGGTTGCAGATGGCCTTAAGCTTCTCTCTAGGTTTTATCCATTGTGCAGGTCACAAGAAGAGGAAGTGAAAGGAGTTCTGAGCATGCTTAAGTGCAAGCAGTTTTTAGAAACAATATTTGAAAGTGACAGGGAACCTTTGATGCAGACAGCTGCTTGCTGTGTCTTGCAGGCTGTGTTTCCCAATAAAGAGCCATATTACCAAGTATGTACTGAAGGCAATTTTTCTTTATAATACATTATTAGTATTTTGAGTGTCTGTGTGGTTAAAGATACATGTATGCATTTTTAGGCATCTCTGATTTACAAATTGGATTTTTCTCTTTTAGGTCAAGGACACAATGCAACTTCTTGGGGTGGTGAAATCAACATCTGTGCTTTCTTCAAGGCTGGGAGTTGGTGGTTCTACTGGAGGGTGGATTATTGAAGAGTTTACTGCTCAGATGCGTGTTGTATCAAAGATTGCGTCGCACTGTCAATCTAATTTAGCTTCTTTTCTTGAGACAAATGGTATTGTTACAGTCCCTGATGCAATCTCTGTGTGTGTGTGTGTGTGTGCATGTGCATTCACTAATGCCAAAGTAGATTTTCACCTTAGGCTAACCACTCCCCTGCCCCACACTTTTACCAAGTGAAATGAAGCTCAAATGTGTAGTAATGAATGTCTTAGATGTCAGTTTACTTGGTGGTTTGTGGTCCTCTTATGGTTACTTTGAACTGTGGTCCTTGTATGATTGCTTTGAACTGTGACATTCCTTGGGTGCATTGTACTGTGGTGCTAAAGTTCGTTCTGGATCCTAGGAAATTATCTTGTGCTCTTTCTTTTTTTTTAATTTTTTTTGTAAAAGGAAAAAAACTGATGCATGCAAGGAAAGGGTGATCTTTAATTATTGGAGTATATCATATATGCATGGTCCTCTTTTGTGGATGTAATCTTTTGCATGCTAACATTTATTTTAACCTTTTGTTTGAAACTTTTTTCCTCATTGATGCTCTAGTGCCGAGACATAGATGTTACATGTCTGTAACCTTTAACTGAGATATGTCTTTTTGTAAGTCAGATATTCCAGGACTTTGATTTCTTGTTGCTTTTATTGTCGTTGTTCTTGTTAATTTTTCAAAGCAGTTTCTTGAGAACTAGAGAATTTTTAACTTTGGGAATTTTGAAAAGCTTGAACTAATTTAAATTTGTTGGTTCTCTAAAATCAGGTGGATGGTGTGTCAAAGGTTTTTTTTTTTGTCTTTCCTTTTCAGAAGATTGACTAGTGGATTTGCATTTGCTTTAAAAGCAAAAAATGGAAAAGGAAAATATATTTTGGTCTGTGCTATTTATCATTTTGATTATTGTAGGCCCCGGGGTGATGGATGGGCTTATGCAAGTTTTTTGGGGAATTTTGGACTTTGAGCAGCCTGACACACAAACAATGAACAACATCGTTATTTCTTCTGTGGAGCTGATTTATAGTTATGCTGAATGTCTATCTTTACATGGAAAGGATACTGCAGGGCGTTCTGTTGCACCTGCTGTTCAACTATTCAAAAAACTTCTGTTCTTCCATAACAAAGCAGTTCAAGTTTCTAGCAGGTTATATATTTATTATATATGTACAATGTTTACTGTATGCTGCATTGCTCAATCATTTTTTTGAGGTGTTAACTTCTAGTTCCTCTTTCTTCTCAGCTTGGCAATATCATCTAGATTGCTTCAGGTCCCGTTTCCAAAGCAACCCATGTTAAGGGCAGACGACACGGCTGATAATGTAGTGTCTACCTCTGTTCCTGCTGAGGCTCTCAGTAGAAATACACAAGTCATGATTGAAGAATATTCTAATACCTCATCTGTTCAATATTGTTGTGATGGCTGCGCCACCGTTCCGATACTTAGACAGAGATGGCATTGCACTGTTTGTCCTGATTTTGATTTATGTGAGGCTTGTTATGAAGTGCTAGATGCAGACCGGCTTCCTCCTCCTCATTCTAGGGATCATCCTATGACGGCAATTCCAATTGAAGTGGAATCACTAGGAGGAGATGGCAATGAAATTCACTTCTCTGATGATATGAATGATGCAAGTTTGATGCCTGTCACAACCGCTGTCAACATGCAGAATTCTGCTCCATCAATTCATGTCTTGGACCCCAATGAATCTGGAGAACTCTCTGCTTCCATGACTGACCCTGTTTCCATTTCTGCTTCAAAACGAGCTGTGAATTCCTTGGTTCTCTCTGAGCTTCTTGAACAGTTGAAAGGATGGATGGAAACAACCTCTGGAGTTCGAGCTATCCCTATTATGCAACTGTTCTACAGATTATCGTCTGCTGTGGGTGGCCCATTTATAGACAGCTCAAAACCTGAAAGTTTAGATTTAGAGAAATTAATTAAATGGTTTCTGGATGAAATGAACCTCAATAAACCCTTTGTAACCAGAACTCGTTCTTCTTTCGGGGAAGTTGTAATCCTTGTCTTTATGTTCTTCACCTTGATGCTTCGAAACTGGCATCAGCCTGGCAGTGATGGTGCAATTTCAAAACCAGGTGGGAGCTCAGACACTCGTGATAAAAGCAGCATCCAGATTTCGGCGTCAGTTGCATCTCAGCCTTCCTTGGATGGCCAAGTGAAGAATGACTTTGCATCCCAGCTGGTTCGAGCATGTAGTTCTCTTAGAAACCAAGCTTTTGTTAATTATCTAATGGACATCCTGCAGCAACTAGTGCATATGTTTAAGTCTCCTTCTGCTAATTTTGAAAGTGCACATGATCTAAATGCTGCTTCTGGGTGTGGAGCTTTACTAACAGTTCGAAGAGATCTACTGGCGGGTAATTTCTCTCCTTTCTTTTCAGATTCATATGCAAAAGCTCATCGCACAGATATTTTTTTGGATTATTATAGGCTATTGTTAGAGAATGCTTTTCGGCTGGTATACACCTTGGTTAGGCCAGAAAAGCAAGATAAGAATGGAGAGAAAGAGAAGGTTTACAAGATATCCTCCGGTAAGGATTTGAAGCTAGATGCATATCAGGATGTTCTGTGCAGTTACATCAATAATCCTCATACAACATTTGTAAGAAGGTATGCAAGGAGGCTTTTTCTGCATCTCTGCGGAAGTAAAACCCATTATTATAGTGTTCGAGACTCTTGGCAGTTCTCCACTGAAGTGAAGAAGCTCTACAAACATGTAAATAAGTCTGGTGGCTTCCAGAATCCTATCCCATATGATAGAAGTGTTAAGATCGTGAAGTGTCTCTCTACGATGGCTGAAGTGGCTGCTGCAAGGCCTCGGAACTGGCAGAAGTACTGCTTAAGGCACGGAGATGTTTTGCCCTTTTTGATGAATGGAGTGTTTTATTTTGGTGAAGAGTCTATCATCCAGACTCTTAAACTATTAAATCTGGCCTTCTATTTAGGAAAGGAAATGGCCCAGAAGACTGATGTACGGGATTCAGGAGCAAGTTCTAACAAATCAGGTTCACATTCTCTTGATACAAAGAAGAAGAAGAAAGGTGAAGATGGAACTGAATCTGGTTCAGAAAAGTCCTATTTGGACATGGAGGCAGTCATAGATATCTTCACTGACAAAGGTGGTGATGTGTTGAGGCAATTTATTGACTGTTTTTTACTTGAATGGAATTCGAGCTCTGTGCGTGGTGAGGCCAAGTGCGTTCTTTATGGTGCATTGCACCATGGAAAGAATTCATTCAAAGAAACCATGTTAATGAATTTGCTACAGAAAATGAAGTACCTGCCTATGTATGGTCAGAATATTGTTGAGTATACTGAACTTATCACTTGGTTGCTGGGGAGGGTCCCTGATAACTGTTCAAAGCAACAGAGCACTGAACTTGTGGACCATTGCTTGACCCCTGATGTAATTAGGTGCATCTTTGAGACGCTACATTCGCAAAATGAGCTATTAGCTAATCACCCAAATTCCCGCATATACAATACTTTGAGTGGTCTGGTGGAATTTGATGGTTACTACCTTGAGAGTGAGCCTTGTGTTGCCTGTAGCTCTCCTGAGGTACCATATAGCAGGATGAAGCTAGAAAGTTTGAAATCGGAAACAAAGTTTACTGACAACCGCATCATTGTGAAATGCGCTGGGAGTTACACCATCCAGACTGTGACCATGAATGTTCATGATTCCCGCAAGTCCAAATCTGTGAAAGTCTTGAACCTCTATTACAACAACCGGCCTGTGGCTGACTTGTCAGAGTTGAAAAATAATTGGTCCTTGTGGAGGCGTGCAAAAAGTTGTCATCTTGCTTTTAATCAGACTGAGCTGAAAGTGGAGTTCCCCATTCCCATAACTGCTTGTAATTTTATGATTGAGCTGGATTCTTTCTATGAAAATCTTCAGGCTTTATCCCTTGAGCCATTGCAATGTCCCCGTTGCAGTCGACCTGTCACTGATAAGCATGGGATTTGCGGTAACTGCCATGAGAATGCATATCAATGCAGGCAATGCCGCAACATTTACTATGAGAATCTGGATTCTTTTCTGTGCAATGAATGTGGGTATAGCAAATATGGACGTTTTGAGTTCAATTTCATGGCAAAGCCAAGTTTTACATTTGATAACATGGAGAATGATGAAAGTATGAAGAAAGGTTTGGCTGCTATAGAATCGGAATCAGAAAATGCCCATAGGAGATATCAGCAACTTTTAGGCTTCAAGAAGCCCCTTCTGAAGATTGTATCAAGCATTGGCGAAAATGAGTTGGATTCACAGCAGAAGGATTCTGTCCAGCAGATGATGGTCTCTTTGCCTGGACCTTCATGTAAGATTAACCGTAAAATTGCTCTTCTTGGTGTCCTATATGGTGAGAAGTGCAAAGCTGCTTTTGATTCTGTCAGCAAAAGTGTTCAGACATTGCAGGGACTTCGTCTGGTTTTGATGAATTATTTGCATCAGAAACATTCAGATAATGCACTGGCTGCATCAAGATTTGTGGTTTCCAGGTCACCTAATAATTGCTATGGATGTGCTACTACATTTGTGACACAGTGTCTGGAGATTCTACTAGTTCTGTCCAAACATCCGAGTTCTAAGAAACAACTTGTTGCAAGTGGCATCTTATCTGAGCTGTTTGAAAATAACATCCATCAGGGTCCAAAGTCAGCTCGTGTCCAAGCTAGGGCAGTGCTTTGTGCTTTCTCTGAGGGGGATATTAATGCAGTAACTGAGTTGAATGGTTTAATACAGAAGAAGGTCATGTACTGCCTTGAACATCATCGCTCTATGGACATTGCTGTAGCCACTTGCGAGGAGTTATTATTGCTATCGGAAGTGTGTTCGCTAGCTGATGAATATTGGGAATCAAGATTACGAGTTGTTTTCCAGCTGCTGTTCTCTTCCATTAAATTGGGTGCCAAACATCCTGCTATATCTGAGCATATTATACTTCCTTGTCTGAGAATTGTATCTCGGGCGTGTACACCTCCGAAGCCTGATGCTGCAGATAAAGAGCAAGGTCTGGCAAAATCTGCTACTGTTGTTCAGCTGAAGGATGAAAATAGCACAAATGTATCTGGATCTTTGAATGGTGCTGTTACTGGTGGTAAATCTGTACCAGAAGAAAAAAATTGGGATGTCACTAACAAGACCCAGGATATTCAGTTACTGAGTTATTCGGAGTGGGAGAAGGGAGCTTCATATCTTGATTTTGTTAGAAGGCAGTACAAAGTGTCTCAGGCAGTCAAAAGTGCTGGCCAGAGATCCCGGCCTCAGAGACATGACTACCTGGCTCTTAAATATGCACTTAGATGGAACCGACGTGCTTGTAAGACAACTAAAGGTGACTTGTCAACATTTGAGCTGGGATCATGGGTCACTGAACTTGTCCTGAGTGCTTGTTCTCAGTCTATCAGATCTGAGATGAGCATGCTGATTAGCTTACTCTGTGGCCAAAGTCCATCTAAACAATTTCGGTTGTTGAACTTACTGATAGGCTTGCTGCCAGCAACTCTAGCTGCTGGTGAAAGTGCTTCGGAATATTTTGAATTGCTCTTCAAGATGATTGATCCAGAAGATGCCCGTTTATTCTTGACAGTACGGGGATCTTTAACAACAATTTGTAAGCTGATTACCCAAGAAGTTGGTAATATTCAATCTCTAGAAAGGAGTCTGCACATTGATATTTCACAAGGATTCATTCTTCACAAACTTATAGAGCTTCTTGGCAAATTTTTAGAGGTCCCTAATATAAGATCCAGGTAACATCTTAGCTAATTTTGTTTCATGTCAAGTCGTTTGCTTCTTCTAATATCCTAGGTAATTTATTTTGATGCAGATTCATGAGAGACAATTTGCTGTCTGAAATCCTTGAGGCTCTCATTGTCATTCGCGGGTTGATAGTGCAGAAGACAAAATTGATTAGTGATTGCAATCTGCTTTTAAAAGATCTTCTGGACAGTCTTCTGCTTGAAAGCAGTGAAAATAAGTGTCAGTTCATCCAGGCTTGTATCTGTGGTCTTCAAATCCATGGAGATGAGAAAAAGGGACGAGCTTGTTTGGTATTGTATCTAACCTAACTCTTCAGTGGCTTGAAAATTTCATAAGCTAGGATAGGCAGGTTCTGAAAATTAAAATAAAATGGGAAAATTAGGTATACAAAATCCTCTCTATTTACAGCAGCACACATAGTAATTTAGTTTGGACATATTGTATTTAGTTCAGATAATCAAGCTATGCACGATTCTAATGTTCCATTATCCGCTTCCTGCCTGAAATTTCAACTCCTTATATTGCCCTGAAGCTCATTTTCTTGTGAATCTGGATTCTCTCATTATGGGATATGCATATATGTTTGTGCTTGTATCTGTTGGCACTGGTCAGACTTCTCATTTGCAATTAAATTCTTGCTTTGTGTGCAGTTTATCTTGGAGCAGCTGCGTAACTTGATCTTCCCATCAAAACTAGAGTCAGTATATCTGTTGATTCTGAACAAGGCTCAAACACAAGAAGAGTTTATCAGGGGATCAATGACTAAGAATCCGTATTCCAGCACCGAGATTGGTCCATTGATGCGCGATGTAAAAAATAAAATTTGCCATCAATTGGATCTGTTAGTGCTTCTTGAAGATGACTATGGCATGGAATTGCTAGTAGCTGGAAATATTATTTCTCTTGATTTGAGCATTGCTCAAGTTTATGAGCAAGTCTGGAAGAAGTCAAGTTGTCAATCTTCAACTGCTATTGCAAATTCTACCTTGTTATCCTCCAGTGCTGTGACCTCTGCCAGAGATTGCCCACCTATGACAGTGACTTATCGGCTTCAGGTTTGTTTCTATTGTTGAAAATTTGTGTTGAATTTCGTCATTGGCAAACAGTAGTGCGGTTCATCTTTAGACTATTTACTTCTATAATTTTTCAGTGGCTGATGATAACTCATTGCTTGGGATTTTATGTGGATACCTATGTCTTTCACTCTTTTAATTTGTTATTTTCATTGCTGTACTTGGTTCTTTTTGTAATACTTCTATGTTGAAAGCACGCATGAAAGTTTGGTGTTAGTGGTTTGGATTTTGTTGACCAGAAGATTTGCGTTGCTTTGTTGTTGATTTATTTATTTTTTGTACAATTGGCAGGGCTTAGATGGTGAAGCTACCGAGCCTATGATCAAAGAATTGGAGGAAGATAGAGAGGAATCACAAGATCCTGAGGTGGAGTTTGCCATAGCAGGTGCAGTTCGTGAGTATGATGGGATGGAAATTTTATTGGGCATGATCCAGGTGTGTAAATTAGTCAATAACTGCTAAAAGAAGTCCTGAAGTTAAAAAATAAAAATTGTATTGTTATTCTGGCTTGAAATTATTTCTCCCCATCTTATTCGCATGTTGTTTACTTCACTGATTTTTACGATCAATTTTGTTATACACTGATGTGTATAAAAAATTACTGATGCTTGTGCATTGCCATTTTCATTTTCCTTATTGAGGCTACTGTCTTTTATCTCTATCGTGCTTACATAGTGCTGCTATTCTGCACTTCAGATAGTTATTATTTGCTTTGATCTTTTGGCCATTAAATTCCTTACTTTATGAATTTATGGTTGTTAGCATATTTTCTGGAGTCTTTAAAGTTATTCAGCCTCACACTCATTATTAAGTTAATTCCATCCTGTTATTAAGGCATCTGACTTTTAATTTGAATGTTCAGCGTTTGCAAGATGATTTAAAGTCCAACCAAGAGCAGTTGGTTGCTGTTCTTAATCTTCTCATGCACTGCTGCAAGATAAGAGAGAACAGACGGGCCTTGTTAAGACTAGGAGCCTTGGGTCTGCTTCTTGAAACGGCAAGGCGTGCCTTTGCTGTGGATGCTATGGAACCAGCTGAAGGCATTCTTTTGATTGTGGAGAGTCTGACACTGGAAGCAAATGAAAGTGACAATATTAACATCTCTCAGAGTGTTCTTACTGTGACTAGCGAGGAAAGTGGCACAGGTGAACAGGCCAAGAAAATAGTTCTTATGTTCCTGGAGAGATTGTGTCATCCTTCTGGCCTTAAATCGAACAAACAGCGGAGGAACACTGAGATGGTTGCAAGAATCTTGCCCTTTTTGACATATGGTGAGCCTGCTGCAATGGAAGCCCTAATCCAGCATTTTAGCCCTTACCTGCAAGACTGGTGTGAATTTGATCGGCTGCTGAAACTACATGAAGATGTTCCAAAAGATGAGAACATTGCTCAGCAAGCCGCCAAGCAGATGTTTACAGTTGAAAATTTCGTTAGAGTTTCAGAGTCCCTTAAGACAAGTTCCTGTGGGGAGAGATTAAAGGATATCATTTTAGAGAAGGGTATAACTAGTGTTGCAGTTAGACATCTGAAAGAAAGTTTCGCAATTGCAGGGCAGGCTGGCTATAAATACCATGCAGAATGGGCATTGGGTTTAAAACTGCCATCTGTCCCGTATATATTATCTATGCTGAAGGGCCTGTCAATGGGTCACTTGGCCACTCAGAAATGTATTGATGAGGGAGGGATCTTAACGTTGCTTCATGCTTTGGAAGGAGCCTCTGGAGAAAATGAGATTGGGGCTAGGGCTGAAAACTTATTGGACACACTATCCAATAAAGAGGGGAAAGCTGATGGATTTTTGGAGGAAAAGGTGAGTATGTTGAGGCATGCTACTAGGAATGAAATGAGGCGTCGCGCCTTAAGGAAGAGGGAGGAGTTGCTTCAGGTACTATTCAGTTAAACTCCTTGCTGCAAGCATGTAATTGCATCTATGCATGGTTATATTCTCTTGCAAGGAAAGAATATCACTGAATTAAAATTTCTTCTGGTCAATTATTTCTCTTGAGATTACAAGCTATATCTTATAATGTAAAAGTAATCCATGATTGTGCAGTTTGAAATGTTCTGCATGCTTCCTATTTTTGGTTAAATTCTTTTTGGCTTACTTTAACTGCAAAAGGGCCTTGATTGTACTTTTTTCTTATGATACAAACTGGGCAGGAAATTTTGTTCTCTGGGTTTCCTTATACATTAATGGGGAAAATTTTGTGATAGATGAACTGAGGTTTATTGGTTTTTAAGTTTGTAACTCAACGAGAATTTTTCTTACCTGTCCAATTTCTAATGAATAAAGATAACCATTTGTTCTGGTATAAATAGTCATTATCTGTTCTTCGACCGTGGGAGGGGCTGATTGGGATTGTTTGAGCAACTCACATAATCGTTGACCCCTTCTCAATTGATTCTGAATAGCTTTATCGAGATCAGAAGCAAATTGTGCAAAGGCTTCTAATTCCGCAAATTGGGCCAATTCCAGTTTTAATTTGCCAGCTACTTGTTTCATAGCTTTAATTTGAGCTGCAGATCCTACTCTTGAGACAGAAATACCCACAACAATTGTGGGTATTTCTATGGCAAAAGAACATATATATGTACTCTAATGCTCTCCCTACTTCCCTCTCCCTTAAGCATTTTGTGCATTCTGGTTTTCATTAGTCTAGGAACTGTTCTTTAGCTGTAAACTAAAATTATATTAACTTCTGGGCATAAAATAAAGAGAACAAAGGAGAAGCTGGTATTTTTGTTTAATATGCAGTTATAACTCATATGCTTATTTTTCTTTTTTCTGAAACAGGGACTTGGAATGCGACAAGAACTAGCTTCAGATGGTGGTGAGCGAATTATTGTTGCTCGGCCAATTTTGGAAGGTTTGGAAGATGTAGAGGAGGAGGAAGATGGGTTGGCATGCATGGTGTGTCGAGAGGGCTACAGTTTGAGGCCTAATGATTTGCTGGGTGTTTACTCTTACAGCAAGAGGGTGAACCTGGGTGTTAGTTCAGGAAGTGCTCATGGGGATTGTGTATACACTACTGTCAGTTATTTCAATATCATTCATTTTCAGTGCCACCAGGAGGCCAAGAGAGCAGATGCTGCCCTGAGGAATCCAAAGAAAGAGTGGGAGGGGGCTACACTCCGGAATAATGAATCTCTTTGCAATTCCTTATTCCCCGTGAGAGGTCCATCCGTACCACTTGCACAGCATGTTCGCTATGTTGACCAGTATTGGGATAACCTTAATGCTTTAGGTCGTGCTGATGGGAGCCGGCTCCGGCTGTTGACTTATGACATTGTTCTGGTATGAAAACATTTATCACGCCTTACCTTTTTCATTTATAATTATATTTTTCCTGCCCATAGAAGTTGGCAAGTTTGATGATGTCTCATTTATGCTAACTACTTGTAGTAGAGAATTGCATACAACTGAGTTGTAAATATTTGTGTAAATATTTCTATGAAATATATAAAGGGAGCAAATAGTAAACAAACTTATGAATGAAATTCCACATATTTTTTAAAGATTATACATTATGGTAGGATCATAGATTCCATTTACTTTTCAAGGTGCAGATGTTCGTCATTTCTTTCTGATAAATTGTAGGTTATGTAATTAGATAGTTTGAAATTTGTAATTCATTTGAAGTTTAATCTTTATTTGTGCAATGTCCATGCAATTTTGTGATGCAGATGCTAGCTCGATTTGCAACCGGGGCTTCATTCAGTGCAGAGAGTAGAGGTGGAGGAAGAGAAAGCAACTCCAAGTTTCTGCCTTTCATGATCCAAATGGCTTGCCATCTTCTTGAACATGGAAGCCCCTCCCAGCGCCATAGCTTGGCCAAGGCTGTATCAACTTACATTATCTCTTCCATGCTAGAGTCTAGACCTTCCGCCCCTGGAACACCTTCAGCTGGAACTGAAGAAACTGTCCAATTTATGATGGTGAACTCACTTCTATCAGAGTCTTATGAATCCTGGTTGCAACATCGCCAAGCATTCTTGCTCCGTGGCATATACCATACATACATGCAACACACTCATGGACGATCAATGGCTCAGCTATCATCCACATCAACAAACACAGTGAGGTTAGTATCAGGAAGTACCAGCAGAAGCCCTACTACAGAATCGGGTAGTGCTGATGAGCTATTATCAATTATTCGACCAATTCTTGTGTACTCTGGCTTGATTGAGCAGCTGCAGCAGTTCTTCAAGGTGAAAAAATCAGCTAATGTGGCGGCTGTGAACAAAACAGAAGAAACTTCTGGAGGATCAGAAGGGGATGATGAAAGTGGAAGGTTGGAAGGTTGGGAAGAGGCGATGAAAGAACGGCTGTTGAATGTGAAGGAAATGGTAGGGTTCTCCAAGGGGTTGCTGTCATGGCTTGATGAAATGAATTCTGCATGTGATTTACAGCAGGCTTTTGACATAATCGGTTGTTTGGCTGACGTACTATCTGGTGGGTTTTCACGTTGCGAGGACTTTGTGAACGCTGCAATTGATGCTGGGAAAGGTTGAGGATTAGGCCAAATTAGGAGCATATATGTGTTGTTTTACATACATTATTGGTATAGAGTCGTGACATGTAACAAGTAATGTAATTTTATGTTCTTTTCCGGGTTTTGGAAGTCTTATATATTGAATGCATATTGCTCCTTGGTAATAAAAACTCTTATTCTTCCTCTTTAAGATTTCTCGTATACGATTATATAAGCTATGGAATGTAGGAATGATTTTCATGATGGAACGGGCTCTTAAATTCAATTATTCAAAGACTTGATTATGGCTTTGTTTGGATTGATGTGAATAGATATCAAATATTAAATCAGCTTTTACGTCTTTCGGTCCCTTATTGTTTTTAAGAACTTGAAATAGAAAACGAAAAGCTTAAAATTTAAAATATGAAATGAAAATGTTAATAAGAGCAATTAATATAAAATTTAAAATTCATAACATAAAAAATTAAAAAAAATTAAAAACCGCAAGCATAAGAATTGAAATATGCTTGGTGGCATACAGTGAGATGCAACACCATGGATCAACGAAGAAATAAGAGAGAAAACTGCACACGAGGTATTGATAAAAGAGAATCAGAAACTTCATAATAATTATAATTGGTCGAAAAAGTTGTACATTAACATTGTATCCGAACAAAAAACTATATCTATGGAAGAATAAAAGTTCGAAAAAGATATAAAGTGCTCCTCAGTTCATTGCATCATAATCATCCAACTTATCATTGTATTCCAGGACCTTTTTCTTTATCTTGGATGTATCTACCCATGTAACAAAGTCTTCCATATTCCTAGTCACAAGGAATGCTGGGTCTGTAACTGTCTCCGGACCAACTCGGATGTGTCCCTGTTCAATATATGTTACAGCTTCTTTCAAGTGCTCCGCAAACTTCAACCGCACCAAAATGGTTGAAAGCCTCCGTCTGCAACCAAGGATATACACACTCAGAGAGGAAAAAAAAAAGTATTGTAGAAATAGGTCTTTTAATCACTATATTAGAAAATTAAATTAGATAAGGCATTATGAGATAATCAAACAAAACATCAAAAATTGATTCCCACAATGATTCCAATTCTACTGTGGGAAATTATGTAACAAAAACATCAAATTCAATTCTCACAATGATTCTAATTCTAAACTTTGGTAAGCATTTGCTTACCTACAAAAGGATGAAACTGATAGGTGATCACACAAAGCCAAGCTTTTTCTGCTTGGTATTACACCCATGTTATATCTGTCATCGATAAAGGAAAAACAACACGTCAAGTTAGATTCATTTATAAATAAACACAATCTCACTAAAAAAAATAAAAGAAAAGGAATACTAAAGAAGATAAATTATCATAATGCAAATCCACGCAATAATAATATACGAAATATTTCAAACTTTTGAACCAATCAAATTTTAGAACTAGGAAGCTGCTGAAGCTCAGCATGATCAAATCAAATACTTGCTTGAGCTGGGCTCAAGTTTCAGCAATTTTGCTTTCAGTCCAGATTACAAAGTCAATCTCAAGAAACTACAAACTGAAAATTACTTTGCACATATGGCTCATTTTAATAAATATGAGTGTTAGGATGATCCTCTAGACAGCTCGATCACTAGCCGAACTGTAGTGGCCTACACAAACATAAGTATTCTCATAATTCAGAATTTATGAGATTCATAACTTTCTAATATGCCTCCTCCCAGCACCAACAGAAAAAATATATATATTAATTTAGAAATAACAAAAAATTACAAGAAATGAGAAAACAAAAAGTTCAAACTTTATACTACTTGTAGAGATTTGACAAACTGAATGACAATTTCTAGAATTTAATTATCACTCATTTTCCGCATTTATCCTACAATTACTGTATAGAAATACCAAAATATAATAATAATCAGCAAAAATAAAATAAAACTCACAGCTTCTCTAGTAGCATATCAGTCATCTCTATACGATAAGGGTCTCTTGGGTCTATCTGCTTCAATATATTAACCAGCTTCTGCACCATCCGGCACAAACTCGAATACCTTTTTTTTTTTTAATTCTCAAAAATAAAAATCAAAAACAACCAAAACATCCAAAGACAAACACGACCCAATTCAAGAATTAACCAAAAACAAATAAATATAAAAGAAATTCACGAAATTACTTCTTGTAATCGTCTCGGCCGGTAACGTGGTACCGTTGCATGATCTGTGCTTCCCTGTGGCCACCTTCTCTTTTCCATTCCAAGAAATTTACTTTCTTTAACAGCTTCTTCTCATGAAACTTTAACTTTCTCATGATAGATTCTTCTTTGTTTTAGTTTTCTTCTGAAACTGCTAAATTTCAAGAAAGATACTTAAAACCCTAGATGACGATTAAAGTATAAAACCCTAACACAACATAACAACAACCACCTGAAGACCAAATAAGATAAATGGGCCCCGGCTTGATTTCTCCGACAAAATAAGCCCAGATATCTTATTAGCCCATAGGATTCCACAACATGATTGTACGGATTCATTTCTTTGACGGCTACAGGAACAAACAAAATCTAATTAAACTCCGTGAATGGACAAACAAATTGGGACCTTGGAAAGTGTGAAATTAAATAGGCCATTGAATATTAAAGGTGACAGCTATGTTATATACGAGTACAGTGAAGCTTCACTATCAACTGCTGCAACATCTGCTAGTAAAAATGTTGCAAGAAAACAAAAACCAAGCATACCCATGTGAGTGAGAGTAAATAACACATCAAACTTGTGCAACATTTCCATTTCTTGCTTCTATAACTTTACCATCAAATCTAATCAAATCTAACCGCTCCACCCACTTGAAAAATAATTAATTAACGAGTGCCTGTCTATTGCAATTGACTAACTTCTGCAAAAAGATTAAACTGAACCCATTTACAAATTTTTCTTTTTTTGCTTCCTTTGCTGTGTAGTGAAGGTAACTTGTACTTCCATGATTTAGTCATGACATAAGCACTAGCTATTTTCCTTTTGTGTGTGGCTATTGTTTTTATTTTGATCAATAATATAACTTTATTTTCACAATAACTTATACAACACATTAACAAAGACTCTTGACACTAAGCATTATAAAAAAAAATGTAAAAACTTGACTGCATTTACAATTAATTTTGATCATATCAAATTTACCATATTCTCAAAATTACATACACTAACTATTTCTAATAGATTTCTTATATGTAACAAAGGTAATTAAATTATTATAAATTTAAATAAATATTAATAACTCAATATTATTTGCATACGTGATTTTTATTATAGTTAAATCAGGTATTTTTTTGATATATTTTATGTAATCTCTTATATTTTTTCTTTACTCATATTTTAGAATTATTCTCTACCTCTTTGTATAGTGAGTTATATCTTATTACCATTAAAATTAATGATATTTATATATTTCAACAATATAACCAAATTATAAATTAAATGTAAGAAGATTTACTTAATCATAAACATGATAAAGTAACCCTAAGCTCAAGTAATATATGGCTTCTCCAATGAAGAAGAGTATAATCATTATTGCTACATTGAGAGCACTATTTGAAGACTCACCAATAATGGACATTCTTGTACAGTCTAATAATTTAAATTTCACCTATTATTTCTATAAAATTTTGCAAGTTTTGAATGTTGATAAAAATTCTTTTATATTACCAAAGCTTCATTGCAAATAATTAAAATTCTTTTCTTATTTGATAATATTGAATTAAACTAAATAAAAAAATGTTTTACATGATATCCAATTATTATTATCAATAAAGAAGTCATATATCATGTAATCGGCTATGCAATATTCCATTATACATACATATAATACATGCAACCCACTATCTAAATGTCAATCAAATGTCACCTACAGACATGACTAAACAAAAGATTAAGATGCTAAAACCATCCTCCTTTTTCATTTTCTCTTATAGCTTTTAATAATCATGATGCTTCCCTCTTCTATTATCTTTATTATATGATTGTGAAATTCTATTAGTAATTATTGTTTTACCTTTTCACCCTATATTCACACACACACACACACACACACACACACACACACACACATATATATGTGTGTGTGTGTGTGTGTGTGTGGAGCAAGAGCAAATGCTTCTAGCTTAATAGCCTTAATGTAGTTGTAACATAAAATTTTAGATTATTAAGGGTACACTAAGACATTAATCTTATACCAAATTCAGTTGGGTGTTTATAAATTTTTTTTGGAAGGTTTCACTTTGTTGTCCATGTGTATTAATGGTATGTTTATTGATTAACATGTCTTTTACAAACAAAGACATAACAACTATAAGAATATTAATCAATAATATTGACATTAAGAAAAGGTATTAAATGAAATAAGAGCAAATTACCATATTGAAGATGAAACTTATATATTTTAAATGAATGTATGTAGAATTGATTAAATGTGTTTTCTAAATGGAATTAATGAATTAATTTTTAATAATAATCATATATGTTACACATTTAATCAAAATATATTAGGTCATTCTAATTTATATTAGCAAGAATTATAATTGTAATATCAAAAATTATAAAGTATTACACAACATTATATAAAATATGTCAATGTCCAAATACAAATAATTGCATTTGATGTTGGGTACAAAACTAAGTGATTTGACCACACATGAATTTCTACTTTGCATTATTGGATTTTTTACCTAACTTACATAATATTTCATTTCAAAATGAAATTATGATTATCATATTTTATTTAAGAATTTTCACACCCTTATTATTATTATTATCATTGTTTTCTTTTAGTAAATTAAATTATATATAAAATTTGGTACCTCCAATTATGTAAAATTGATTAAACCAAAGGAAAATTTTAAACTTGAAACATAAAAGTTAGAAAGTATTGTGTTACTTGCAAGATTTATAAATTGGTATCTCCAATTATATATCGTAACAATTATATATGTTTATAGCTGACCTAAAATTTTATTATATTTAATTGTGACACGACACAATTTATCGAAATAGACACGTTACTCTTATGTGCTACATAGAGTTGGTCTAAAATAATTGTTTTTTAAACTAATTTATTAAAATAGTCTTATTGCTTTATTTTTTTAACAAATTAACTAAATATATCAATTTTAGATAAAAATATTTCCGTATTACCAAAAAAGCACATGTTAAAACTCTTTAACGTGCAATTAAATTGTTCATTTCGAGCATGTTACTCACTTCACATATTTGAATTTTTTGTTATATAGAAATATTTTTATTCAAAATTAATTTATTTGGTAAAAAGTAAATCAGCATATTTATTTTAATAAATTGATTTTAAAAAGTGATTATTTAAAAAAAATTAAAAAAAGAAGAAGAAGATTATCTTGGCAAAATTAATGCTGTTAATTACTTTTCACAAAAATGGATGAAATCAATCTTTCAAAATCATCACCTACTAAAATGAGTCATTTCTCATTAAGTACAATGATTAATCAATGGTCAAAAATCAATCAATACAAACTTAGAAAATTACCGCAAGCAAAATTGTCCATAATATGCTACTTTTTTTTTTTTTTTACGTGCAAACTCTTGTAGTAAACGCAACACTTGCGCCTTAATCAGTGGCTTTGCTTGCTGCGTAAGTGTTCACTTCCCTTCAATTGTTGTTGTTGTTGTTGTTGTAATAACGTCCATACTCAAACACTCTCTCTTATCTCCTTCTCTCTTCTTCTCATTTTCGGACTAACTTCCACCCAGTTCTCCGGTGCCCTCTTGCCGGGATCTGGTCGGAAAACATTGCCGGCATCTCCTTGTTTTTCAACCAAACCCATTTGAGTTTTGTCAAGATTTAGTTGAAACTTGGAGAAAAAATCACATTAGATAATGCCTGGAGAGTGTTATTCAAGACTGAGATTAAAGTTTGTTCTTTTAGTTGAAAGATTTGGTTTTGGAGATATTTTGTTGAGTATAAGTTGACAGGGTTAGCTGTGTGGAGAATATGAAGCTGGGTTTATGATTATTTTAATCGCAAAGTTCATGAAAATCGAGAGTGAGTTTTAGAGTTTCAAGGTGTGCGTGATTGAGAATTTTGTATTATCTTAATCTGAAATACACGTACTTCATATTTGTAAGATCACAGCATTGAAGATTCTCTAAATTTGTTAAGGATTCTTTTGAAGAGATATCATTAAAATGAACTGAGCTGGAGGGAATGGTTATGTCCTATGAGTTACAATGTGCATAGTAGAGAAGACTAGTGAGAAGTGTGAATGCAGGAAACAAGTGTACTGTAAAATAATGGGATTGAAGTTTCTGGGTGAAAATAATAAGGCCGAGAAGCTGAAGAATTCTGGAATGGTTTCGCGGTCTCGGATTAAGCTCTGGATGATCAGAGCAATCACGAGTATAGTGCTATGGACTAGTGTTGTACAGCTGATGGCATTGGGGGAAATGTGGAGCCCGAGATTGTTGAAGGGTTGGCCTTCTTGTTTCACTCATTCTGATTTGTCTTTGTCTGCTGAATTATCTTCTGTTACTACCAAAGTTGTTCTTCCACCAAAGAGTAAGTTTAATATTGTCAATTCAATCTTTAATATTGTCAATTCAATCTTGTTATTCTTTTTACTGTTTTCAGTCTGTTGATGAACAAATTTGCAGTTTCAGTCATCTCATATGCTTCTAATTTAACTGTTTCCCTTAATTTTGATGCCCTGTAGGCGTAAGATTCCCCTTTCCATGGAGAAGCAAATTCTATTAAAAGAAAATTGCTTTACCAAATTTAGCATTGTTCCTCTCTTTTGTTGATTTACTTGTGCTTGTTCTTTTTGGTTCATGGGTCATTGAAACTTTACCTTTCTCTTAATGAAAAGTCGGGAATCCTAAGCCAATCTGCATATTCTGAACCTGGGAACTGTTGTTCTACAGGAGTCTACAGAAATAATGGTTATCTGATGGTATCTTGCAATGGAGGACTCAATCAAATGCGAGCTGCAGTGAGTGATATTTTGCTTTATCAGAATCTGAACATATTGAAATTGCTTTTCTCTGCACATTTATTTAATTTTCTCGTATTTTTGGATCTGTACTGCAGATATGTGACATGGTTGCCATTGCCAGATATTTGAATGTCACTCTTATTGTCCCAGAGCTGGATAAAACTTCATTCTGGAATGATCCAAGGTGTGTTGATTACTTTTGTTTGAGTGTCTTCTTGAATTACTCTCAATTTCAATTCAGAACAACCCATAATTTTTCTGATCGATTCTCTATGAACAGTGAATTCAAAGACATATTTGATGTTGATCATTTTATATCTTCCTTGAGAGACGAGGTTCGGATATTGAAAGAGCTGCCTCCAAGGCTTAAAAGGAGGGTTGAATTGGGAATGACATATTCATTGCCACCCATAAGTTGGTCTGACATTTCTTACTACCATCAACAAGTAAGTTCTATGTAGACATGAAGCTGCAATTCCCTTTGCTTGTTTGCCAATACAAGCTGACTAGTTGAAGTATTTGACATTCCTTACAGATTCTTCCTCTGCTGAAAAAATACAAAGTTGTACATTTAAACAAAACTGATGCTCGGCTTGCTAACAATGGACTACCTCTTGAGATTCAAAAGTTGCGATGCAGAGTTAATTTCAATGCTTTGCGATTTACTTCACAGATAGAGGAATTGGGAAGAAGGGCTGTCAAGTTCTTGAGGGAAAAAGGCCCTTTTCTGGTTCTTCATCTCAGATATGAAATGGACATGCTGGCTTTTTCAGGATGCACTCATGGTTGCAATAGTGAAGAGGTGGAAGAACTTACCAGAATGAGGTAATCATTTTGATTCCTTTACTATTCTGTCTATATATTTATCAACCTTCTTCTATTGATTGTTGTGATAACTTCTTGTTAGATATGCTTATCCATGGTGGAAGGAGAAAGTCATAAACTCAGATATGAAAAGGAAAGAAGGATTGTGCCCTTTGACTCCTGAGGAAACTGCTCTAGTTCTAAGTGCAATGGGCATTGATCATAACGTCCAAATTTACATTGCTGCTGGGGAAATCTACGGCAGAGGAAGAAGGATGGCAGCTTTAGCAGAAGCTTTTCCAAATTTGGTCAGTAAAAGAAGCAAAACCAACTTAAAAATTCTCGTGCATACTATATACATGCCTCGATTAAAATTTACTTTGATGTGATGAAACAGGTGAGGAAAGAAACTATGCTAGAATCATCATATTTGAAGCTTTTCCAAAACCATTCTTCTCAAATGGCAGCATTAGATTACCTTGTTTCCCTTGAGAGTGATATATTTGTTCCTACATATGATGGAAACATGGCTAAAGTTGTTGAAGGCCACAGAAGGTAATATAATTCTTCTATATTTTGCCTGCCTTGATACAAACTTATGGAACATTAATCTAAGATTTCATTTCTGTTGTGTTTCTACAAATTTTCAGATTCTTAGGCTTCAAGAAAACAATTTTATTGAACAGAAGGCTTCTAGTTGGTTTAATAGATAAATACAATAATGGATCATTGAGCTGGGATGAGTTTTCTTCTACTGTGAAGGAAGTTCATGCTGATCTGATGGGAAACCCGAAAAATCGAGTTGTGATACCTGACAAACCAAAGGAAGAAGATTATTTCTATGCCAATCCGCATGAATGTTTGCAACTGTTAGATGAACCACTGAGAAGCACATGAATTTGGTCATACAAATGAGATGATTGAACTCATTTTTACACTCAGAACCTATACACATTTATCACAAACAGTGTTGCCTAGTTCCTTTCTTGAAATTAAGTTATGAGAGAGCTTGGACTGAACATTCACATTCTTTAGAAACGACGCGGGAACCATTTGTAACCATTGATATTTTGAACAATCAGAATTAGGTTCATGTACAGAGTTTTAAAAAAAAATTCTGTTGGGACAGTATCAGATCAGCTGGATTGTCAAGAAAAGAAAATGGATGGCTAGATGTTCTCCAAATTTCCCCATGTTGCCATACTTTCTTTGGCATCAAAGAAAAATAAAAAGTTCATGTGTTCTGTCTTTTTCTGAGCAATTTCTTTGAGTTGAATATGAGGTGCATGATACTGGTCTTGGCTAAAAATGCAATCTTCTGGCAACAATGGCACAATTTGAAGATAAGTAGCTGTAAAGGAGCCAGAAGATTTTAACACAATGATTTTGTTATTATAATTTTTTTTATCTCATAATATAAAAATTAGGATAATCACAATGCAATGTATGTGCTAACATAAATAAAAAGTATAAGAGATGTCAACCTATTATCCTTTTCCTCTTAAATTGATAGACAGCATTAATGGCATAAATTGAAGCACCACGTATCATCTAGATGTCAAAACTGTATTGAACGAGAGAACAAATTAAAGAAAAGAAATTAGAAAATGTTTGTTGATCATTGTCTGCAATCCTTGAGCCAAGCTGGTATGTTCTGGCAGTATAATTCATGTCAAAAGTATATAGCCAAAATCCCAAATGGTTAGGAGTCTAAACACCGTGTCTTCTTTTGTTAATGAATTGCCACATGCCAATACTTATTCATAATTTACTTCCAAGAAGATAAATAAATAAACAGAGAATGATATGAGTCTAAAAATGATAGCCCACTATGCACTCAAAGGCAACAAGAATTTATTATTATTTTCAATTCAATTCATCATTCAAAAGCCCAAGAAGTGTCTTAAAGTATATCCTTGAATATGAAAGAAAGAGAAGAGAGAGAGAGAGAGAGAGGAGAAACTCAAACAAACCAAAAATTGTGTTTGATGGAGAAAGTGAGTGAGTGATCCAAAGAAAGTATATTCATTGATCCAAGAAAATTGTGTTCTGTGGGTGATCCAAGGAGTCATCTTCCATTAAGAACCCTATATTAGGTCAACAAATTAATGGGGATCAATGGTATTGGTCACTCTTAACTCAAAACTTTCAAATTGCACTAGTCATGGTTTGTGTGCTTCTGTCAATTCATGCACTTCAAACATTGCTTTCAAACCACACTAACATTTTCAGAAGTGGGTGATAAATTGCTTTCTTTCTTTTGTCACGTTTTAAAAGTTCACATTGGTGACTAAATAGATTTTGTTTTTATATTAAGCTCCAACTTGATTCTAATTAAAGATTAAATGATGATGGGTGTGACATTATTTTAATGATGGCAACATGATTGAATGAGTACAAGTATTCAAATGATGGGTTTAGATCCTGAATTTTGACTAATTACATAGTGTTTATTTTGCTTTCCTCACATCCCCACTTCGTAATTCCCTCAATTAGAAGATTGGGACTGCTTCAGATATAACCCAATTTCCCAAAAGGGTATAGATTATTGATAATCTTTTAATAATAAAAAATTAATAAAATTAAAAGATTCTATTAGTTTGAAGTTTGAAAGGTTATAGCTTTTTATCACATAACGTGTTAAACGACTTACAGTTATTGCACTTCCATTTGTCACGTCCTACATCGGATAGAATATGGGTCAATCTTGAGTTTATAAAGGTGAATTAACAGTATCATCTAATAGATTAGTCTTTTGGGTGATGGCAAACACTTGACCCATAATAAGTGGTATCAGAGCAAACCCAAGTTCTTATTCGCATGTACGTCCCAAACACTTGCACTTAGCGCCATAATAAATGATTGCCACGTGGGACATGAGTCTCTAAAGATTGTGGGGATGGGTAATATAAGTTATATGAACTCATATTGCACTTTGCGCCATAATAAATGATTGTCACGTGGGACATGGGTAAGATTGTGGGAATGGGTAATATAAGTTATATGAACTCAGATGGATGGGGTTTAACCGTGACGCTCTCATCACATGATTGGGTGGATGAGAATATCAAGTTGAATATTAGATGGGTGAGAATGTCAAGAAGGATGGATTTGACCGTAACAAAGGCAAAGGTGTCACGTAATTGGGTGAATAAGAATGTCACGTCTCGTATCGAATAGAACATAAATCGATCTTAAATTTATAAGAACAAATAGACAATATCACCTAAGACTATTCTTTTAAGTGATAACAAGCGCTCAGCCTATGACACATTGCTCTTTGATTTGAGAGCGTCATTGTTAACAAAATACAGTATAACTATTAAATACATCCCATGTGACAATTTTTTATATTATTTATTAAATAGATACGATAAATAATTATGTTTAATAATTATAATTTATTAATAATTTAATAAATTTATTTTATATTTTTAAAATAATATTTTAAAAATATATATTGAATTATATTTAAAATAAAATTAATTAATATTTAAATATATAATATTCTAATATATATTTATCAAATAATATAATTGTAACTCCTTTAACTATTCAATAATTATATCAAATTAAAATTTTTAATTTTTAATATAATTATTAACTAGATCGAATTTAAATTAATTTTTATTTAACACAACATGAAAATTCAAATTACCACCTACCACCTCTACACTAATGTAAAGCAAATTTTAAAAACAGAGATATTAAAAGCCACAAGCACCTCAATTCCGAATTACAATTAAATACTAGCAGGTGGGTGTTTCGTTCACTCATTTTTTCAAGAATAAATTTTCTAAGAATCTTGAAGAGGAATCTGGCAATGATAATGGATACAAACATCACACAACAATGTACAATCGAATCAGTGGACAAGTTTTAGACTAATATAACGGATGCCACTATATAATGGAACTGTCTCTATTTGGACTAAGCGGTAGAATAGAAGAATATATGGCTTTTTTTTTTTTTCCCACGGGAATCAAAATTCAATCCATCTATCCAAAGAGAAGCATTTACAATTTGGTCTGATCTTAGTCATAGCGGACTAAGACATGGCAAAAGTGAACGAAACCCATGAAAGAGGAGCAAGGTGATGAAATGAAGTTCCGAGAATATATTCACCGGGATGAAAAACTACCTCTTTTCTGTTCTGAGTCTCTTGTGAGCCTGATCTGAGTCCTCATTAAAGCTCTGAATTCCAGTCTGTGCCATCACTTGGTTGCTCTTGTATTGCATCTCATTATCCTGGATGAACAACGAATTTATTAAGGAAGAGAACCAAGGTAGAGCAAAAAGAAAGATTTTAGCCTAGAGCCATAGTTGTTTGAAAACAAAAGCTTCAGAAATGAAGAAGCTTAGCCAGAAAAGAAAAATGAAGATAGCATCAAAAGCTTAGTTGAAGAATATAAATGACCTTTGAACTTGATGCCACAGCAGTTGACACACTATTTGCCCGTTTGCCAACATCAATTTGCACTGAGATACTCGCCTGTGACATATCCACACCCGATGATTGCAGTGCTTGGGTCAGATTATTCAATATCCTGTTAAACACCAGAATATCAATCTCGAATATATTAAATCTATCTAGACAACTGGATGTATAAAAGCTAATGAATCATGATTCCCTGCCAAGAAATTATGGTGAAAAATAAATGGTTGCTGTAGCACCAATGAGGCTGCAAATCATAATGGGTCAAATTCTAACACTCAAATATTGAAATGTTCAAAGCAGAGACAAAAACAAAACTCCCGATTAAAATAAAAAGGGCCACTAGTAAACATCAAGCACCAGCCATTTCTCTCTAGGTAGTCCTCAACATCAAAATCAATGCTTTCGATATGAAAACACAAGCTGCTAAAGGATTCTTTGTTGAGGAAGGAATTCCCAGAAACTGTACATTTCAATTGACCAGGTTTTTGTAACTTTTTTCTCTTCTCCACAAACAAAGTCATGCACCCAAGTAATTCCCTGATACATATAATCCGCCAAACCCAAATACAATTAGCAAGATATTTCCTTGGGCACACTAGGATTCCTCTCAATCAACTGTTGGCTGTTAACATATTACTATGGTATATTATGGTACCACGGATACCCCTTCATAAAAATAATAGAGTTGTTACTCATACTGTAGGTTTACATTTCCCTTTTTCTACTGGCACTGAGTTTCTACATCTATACTAGGGCAAATATGTCCGCATGAGGGGGCAGACACCATGCATACATAAACAATTAGCAGGAAAGAGTCATGCAATTCTCAGTTAAATAAGGCCACTCTATTGCAGATTATATACTAACACAAATCAGATAAATGAAATTATACAGGACAGCAATATAAGAAAACGCTCAATTTAGCAACTAAAGCAAAATATGTTGAAAAATTACTGCAGTTGCTCACCCTTGAGAGTAGGCATTCGACAAACTAGAGGATCCACAGTCAATCAGCAGGTCCTGTTCATTCAGTGCACCATTTAGAACAGCACAGTCGGTTGAACATGGTCTTCCCTGCCACAATTGCGACTGGGGTTGGTAAGCCATGTTCTCAACATCAGAAACTGAATCCTGCAAAGGTTGGGTAGGAATGCCACCCCTACCAATAGAAGTAAACATGTTTTGCTGAGTATGCACATTAAGGGGAGCCATTGGAGTAGCAGACCCGGGGGAAAAATCAGTAGCTTTGTAGACCGCAGCTGTGCCCAAATCAGATTCCATTGAATTCTGTGCATTTGTTAGCATTCCAGGAGTAACAACATTGTTCTCAAGACCAGAGCCATCCTTCATAACTTGAGAATGATCCATATAACTTTCTGCAGGCCCATTATGGCTTCTCTGTTCAAATATATGAAAATCCATTAGCAATTTCCCTTTGAAAGAAAAACTATACAAATTGATATGTTTCACAACCGTACAAAAAGATTTTTCAACAAAAGAAAAGGAATATCTATGTAGCCTTGTGGGTGCATTGGCACAGTATCAAACACACCAAGCTCAAAAGTCCACGATTTAAGACACAAATAAGCAAAAACAATAAATTGTAGTGCATCATAATATTTCCACACACAAACTCTAGAAGTATAAAAGTTTTACCCATGGCATCAATTTGGTAGGCTCTTGACTCCACCCTTGATATGATCCCTCATACATCTGAACCTTTTCTCGTAAAAACTGGATGTACTCTATAACCTGCAAGTAAATATAGAAATTCTTCAATTCATACACAAGAAGACAAACTTAAAATAACAAAAAGCAGAGAAGGCCTGAACTTTTTAGCAAAATAAACAAAAACATAATTGCTGTACCTCTAAAAGGAATGAAGCCTTATCTCTTTTTTGATCATTTTGAGGGATCAGATCTCTCAATATTTGAAACCTGTTGTACAAAAATAATTGGGTTTTCATGTGAAAATAGAATCACTGCCAACATATTAATCCTACAGAAGACTAGAGCGGCACTTGAAGGCAGTAAACAAATATGTAATAGCAGTGAAAACCAATATTCTGAATCTAGCGAGTTGTAAAAAAAACAAAAATAAACAAGCCAAAGAAAGCAAAGCAGTAATGCCCTGTCAGGAAACTGAAATAACATTTTGAACCCCTGTAACATATCCAAGTAGTTGGCAGTCTTAAATTTGGGAAGCCGCCTATATTCAAAGAGTAAATTAGGCTGGAAGTAAAAATGCCAATCTTGAAAACATTTGTTTTTGAAATTCAAATAATTACTTAGTCTATAACTCAGAAAAATATTTAAAACAATGGTTAAAACTACAATTTTATATTATTTCTCTCAAAACAAAAGAAGAAACCACCTCTTTCATTTTCTAAAATAATACCAATAAGCAACACGACTATGGGTCATGTGTTCTAATTTCTTATCTTCTATGGCCCTCTAGTCATTATGAATAATCAACAATAAAAGAACCATTTGGTTTGGATTTAGAACATACAGTTTTTGATTTTAAAGCAAAAATGCTGTTCGTTTTTTTTTTCCCTGTAATCAAAAGGTAGAAAATCTATGATCTAACCGAAGCAAATATATACTGATTGCAAAAGCAAAATATAACTACTCTGGAACCTAAGTTGTTTTGTAGAAAATACTATCTAGCTTTGAAAGTCAAAAGCACATATCAAGTGCTTTTTCAGAAAGCACTCCAAATTCTCTTTTTCTTAATCAAAAAACACTTTCTAGAAAAGCACTTATCAGTTCTTCATTTCAAAAAGCACTCCAAATGTGTGTGTTTTCTTTCCATCTCAAATTGCTTTTTTTTTTGTTTAACATAGCCAAAAACCACAAAACAGATACACAAGTGCTTCTGCTAACCAAAATAAAAAACATTCCTAATCCCAACATAATTCACATTTCAAATACACTCCTTTCTACACATCTCAAACACACTTAACAAACATTTAACCACAAATTACCCAAGAAAATTAAACAAAAAACAAAAACTTGATCAAACATAACAAAGAATTAAGCTACCTCTCATTAAT
Organism: Cedrela odorata; assembly: GCA_035584115.1. NCBI lineage: Eukaryota > Viridiplantae > Streptophyta > Magnoliopsida > Sapindales > Meliaceae > Cedrela > Cedrela odorata. The sequence goes on from JAXCLQ010000015.1 coordinate 2,268,737, forward strand.
CTTGCTTCTTCTCCGTTGCTCCGTCTCCGAATGCTTCGACCTATGCGTGTTTGACTTCTGCTCAGTGCTCTTCCCCTCTGTCTTCATTTCCTCCCCTACATAAAGAAAACATACCAATTAGCCAAAAATCACCACCAAAATTCATATGTAAGTGAGTACGAACGTGTACACGTATACCTCTGTACGAACTGTTTCTGTGAATAACCTCGTCATACACGTCTGCTTCTTCGTCTTCTTCGAGGTGATTCTTCGAAGATTTCAACATTCCGGAATTATATTCTTAAACTTGACTCCGATTCTTCGGGGAAAAGTTATAAACTGTACAACTCCAGTCAAAAGTGCGAAAATGAAAACGACGTCGCGGTTGCTGCAAAATCTGAAAACCGAAACGCCGAGAAGAACGCGCGGTGGTGACGGAAGAGGAGGAGAAAGTGGGCGGGGAGAATGGAGCTCCGAATTTGCACGAGGGAGAAAGAAATATATTATTTTGTATATTAGCGCAGGACCCGAGAGCAGAAGCCCTAGGTAGACGAGTGTTAAAAAGGAATGTAATTTTATTATTTAATTAATTGATTAATTAATTATTTGTCTTTGTCAGTGGTGGGTACTAACATGCGCCTTGTTGGTGACGTTTAGGAATAATAATAGTAATTTTGATCAAATTTATAATCACATATTTGTTACATGAGAAACCCCACAATTCATGCCAATCCTCACACCGCAGAACTCAATTCATGGAGCATGCTTAGCTGAAGTGTATTTTATGAACAGCAGTGAAATGCTTAGCTGCAGCTGCAATTGTTGCCTCTGTCTTGGT
>JAXCLQ010000015.1:2287813-2323947 GCA_035584115.1 Cedrela odorata
TAATTTTATCATTAACCAAAAGTTCTATTAATGGCAATGACACACACAACTAGATCCAAGATATGCATACAAGATGCATTTTTCACAATAACTTAAATAACCCACTATGTTTCTTTGTTTTGTTTTTTTACTTACTTAACATTTTAAGAATTTTTGACATATGTATATTCTTATTAATGTATATAATTTAAATGTTGTGTTTTCATTTATTAACTATCAATTTTAAGTGTAAAACCTTACGTCGTGCGAAAATTCAAATCTTATAAAATTATTTGCAAATCGCATATATCAATTAATTAATTTGAATGCATTTATGAGTTATATTTTTATTTAATTTTGAAAGTACATTTGTCAAGAAGCCAAATCGATCAGATTATCTTCTTAAAATTGATATTTAATAATTTTATTTTACAACAATTATAGTTTCGAATTTTAATATTTTAATTTTAAATATATCATGATTTATGATTTGTGTAGAATTGAACTCACTAATTTTTTTATTTATATTTTTGGTGTATTAATTGTATTTTCTTTTTATTTTGTACTCTTTGAATAAATATTTTTTTCCCTTTGTTTATTTATTTTTGTTCTTGTCTATTTTTTTATTATTTTTTTTAATATTTACGTGAGAATATAACTTGGCTTTTTGACATGAAGTCCATCCTCTTTGGGCTAAATTATTGGGCTTTTGTCACACATGTGGCCCATCTTCACATTCAAATTGAACTACAAATAACTTGGCTTACCAGACGTCCAAACCGAGTCCGGATCTATCAAGGGCTAGGTTGAGCTCGGCTCACGAACTTTTTTGTTTTATTTATATATATATATAAATATATTCTAATTTATAATTAAATATTAAATAATTTATTTAATTAATTTTTATATCAAATAATTTTAATTTTTTTATTTTAAATAAATTTAAATTTATAATATTAATTAAATTATTTTTAAATTTTAAATTAATCCAAACATAAAATTGTGTAGGTCGAATTTTACGAACCTTCTTAAATAATAATTTTTTTTACATAAAATCGACTCATAAGCACTATACATCTATGTTAAGTTAGTCCATTTCTTATCTCTAACTTAATAATAATATTTTTAATAAGTTTAATATTTTTATTAAATAAAATAAATTTTTAAAAAATAATTTTTAATTTTAAAAAAAATAAAAAATGGGATCCAATATTTATGGATTCTTTTGAAAAAATAAAATATAAAAAAGACAAGAAGAATCACCATTGGTTTTCTTTTGCTTGCTAAGAAAGCAACCACTAAATGCCCCCCTCCCCATTTTCCACTTCATTTCCTTCACTTTCACTACCTTTCTCTCTCTTTCCTTCTGTTTCACCGCCTCAACTCTTCTTTTTCCCTTCCCTTTTATAAAGAAACCCAACCCAAATCACTCCCATCACATTCTCATGAACTAATATTCTCCATCGCAAATGGCGGAACACTTGACGAACCTCTTCCACGCCCTCTCCGACAAGGAACTCTCGCCTCTCGAACTCCTCCACCGTCTCCGCTTCCACGATTCAATCCACTTAGGCCTCAAACTCTTCTACTCAATCCTCAGACTTGGTGTCCAGCCGATCGGAGATGACGATTCTAGTAATAAGTTTCGGTTTCAATCCTGGACCGATGATCAGATTCATTCGATTGTTTACGTCGGTCACGTGATCGCCTCCTCTACTCGATCTCTCACTGGTCAGCTTTTTACTGTTATTTAATTGATCGATTAGTGAATTAATTTGTTTTCTAAACTCTGGATAATAGCTTTTTTGCGTGTGTCTTTTTGTTTCGGTTTTTAAGTGTGACAAAGAATATGAAAGTGAAAGCATTAGTTCACTAATGTAGTTGATTAATTATACATGTTTGTTGATTTTATATGTTTTCAATTATTGCCTTCTGTCATGAATTTCAGCTGATTCTGTTTTTCCACTTCAGTTATTTAACATTTGGTTACTATTTCTTACCTCTTATAAGGTTTAACTTTTGTTTAGTTTGTAAGGGAGGTAAAAAATATATATACGAAAAAGAAACTGTTTGTTTTTCCACTGTGATGACTTCAATTTTGCGTGTTCAGAATCACGTAAGTAAATATTTATACATTTTTCCCTGCTATAATTTTGTTTTAGTATTTATTTTCTCATTTTTCTTTTCTTTTCTTTTCTTTTCTTTTCTTTTGGGTTTCATGTATATTATCATTTTCTGAATATTTTTTATTTTAACCAAAAAAAAAAAAAGTTCTGAGAAGTGATACTGGATTGCTATTAGTTATATTTATGTTTGTATGTTTGTTTATATACTCATTGGTCTTGTAGTGGTTGATAACAATTTGTCTTGCTTTTGCTATTACAACTAATAGATGTAGTTCTTAATTTCCTTAATGATGTGCTCATTATCGTTTTTGGGTTGTGATTGCATGAGTAGTGGAGCAAGCAGGAACCATAATTGTTGCGGTCATGCAGCAGTTGCTGGAGTTTGCTGTTTGTTATTTGGAGAAGTCAGAGTTCAATAGCGATGATTACAGCCTACAGGTTTGTGGTTTTGGGGATTTTTTTTTTTTGTCCACAGTTGAAGCTGATGTTAACTTTATCTTGGCTTTTTAGCTGTGGAGAAGCAAACTTTATATTGGATTGGTGGGTTTTTGAAATGCTTTTAATGAACTTTTCTATGCTTTAGTTGTGATTTTATGTTGTGAAGTGATACATTGTAGGAGACATTGCAGTATAAGAACTAAGAAGTTGAATCTTGGTGCTAACTAGGCTGGGAAGACTCTTTGGTGAATCACAGTTTGGATTGTGTTGAGATATGGGTTGCAGGATATATGTATGTTAACCAAATATGACACATTTGATTAAATGTGTCTGAATCCTAAACACATACATGATATTCATTGAACATGTGGTAAGATACAATTTGCATAACCTTTTAAATAAACTGGCCATATTAGTTTCCGTGGTCAATTGACATGAAATTGATTTGACCTCTTCATATATGTTAGCAGTATTAGATACAGAAAGATATAATAAATGTTCATGCACAAATGTGATATATGACATGTTATCTACACATAATGTATGGATAGAAGCATACCATTCATTAGTTGGATGCTCAAAACTCCTTTAGCACCTCATTTGCTGAAAATAGAATAGACAATGTATGTAAGTTTACTTAAATTACATCTCTTTATGAGTAAAAGTATATTACATGCGTAAGAAATGCTATGTTATCTAAAAGTATATATTTTTTATTTCTGCTTATGAAAGCATGTAGAGAGCAGTAATGAGCATGGTGATTAAATTCTTTTAGCCAAATATTTTTAGTGGACTTTGTGGCATCTCATTTAACCAAAAAATCTATTGAAATTGCAATGGAATGGAGATTCCTAGCTTTCCACTGCAATCTGCATTGCAATCTTCACGTTAATAATTTTAACGTACATCATTTGGGTGTGGTTTAACTTTAGTTTGCACATACATCTAAATAAAGGTAGTGGAAATTTTCTTGAATAATCTTCTTTTTAACTATTTGCACCTCCTCCCTCGCCTCAAATGTGTGGTACATGATTTCAAGCAATAAAGTTAGAATCAGCGACTTTTGGAGTGTCTGAAGTAAGCTGAGTTACTGCTTAGATAAGCTATATCAATATAAGCCAGGATGTTCTTTTTGATACTTTGATGGTTATGATTGTACAGGTTTTTTGGCATGTTCGACCCAATTTGTAATTTCTGATTTATCTGTCAAGCCAATTTATTAATATATTTGAGCTTAATTGTGGTGTAATCATTCCTGATCTGAATAGCCTAATTTTTGTTTGAATTGCAGAGTGATATGGTACAACTGTTGGAGATAGCATTGGTTGGTGGAATGGATAGAGTTGTTGAACAATTGCAGCTTTACTCTGTAAATAGCCTCGTAGTTCTGCTGCCAATGGTTTCCAGTGATTGTGGCGATGTTGTGTTGGATAGTCACATAAATTGCGGTCTTCAAGGTACCTTTATTTATTTATTTTGGCTCAAAACAGTCTTTTTGATTGCATTGTTTGATCTTTTAATTCATACAAATGCATGCATCTTATTTTCTCCCCCTCCCTTTCCTCTTTCTCTATCTCTCTTTAAGGTGGCATCAGTTGCTCAAGGGAAGAGAAACCAGTGGATCGTCTTTTAATGACACTAGCATCTGAATGCATGCAACCTGATAGACAGGCTTCTGCACTGAGTGGATCCACTTCTCACCAAGATATGAATAATTTGGTTTTTCTATCCCAGCATTGGGCGGTTGCTCATGTGGAATGCATTCAACGTCTGATTTTGCTTTGCAAAGAACTGATTGAATTGCCAGATACATTTGATGAGAAGACAGCAGGTACAAATTTCTGCAGGAGACTGTCTTTCAGCCTAAGGATTTTAAAGCTACTTGGAAGTCTTGCGAAGGACATTCCTTATGTTAAATATGATGGCTTATTGTTGCGGGCAATTGCTTCATTCGCTGATCAATTGCCTAGCTTGTTTAGACCTGGCTTTGAATTTGCAAACAATCATGCTGCTGGTGAGGGTAGTTTTGAGAATATCATACTATTGTCATTGGAAGAGTTTCTTCATATTGTCCAAGTTATTTTCTGCAGCGGCAATGTTTTCCAGAATATCCTGGCATGTGTAGTGGCTTCTATATTGGATAATTTGGAATCTTCTACTTGGGGATACGAAAACTCTTCTGCTAACTTAAAGGTCCCCTTATCTTACTTCCCCCGAACTGTTATTTTCTTAATAAAACTCATTCAGGATCTCAAGAGGCAAACATATCAGCCTCTTGATTTTGAGGAGCTTGACAGAGAACTTTCCAGCGGTGGTGCTGATTTACCAGTTGATTCCCCTTCATGTCATGTACATCGTGAGAAGGTCCCTTTGCTTAAAAAGTTCACAGTTGAGGAACTAGTGAAAATGATTTTCCCTTCATCAACTCTGTGGGTAGACAATCTGATGCATCTCTTATTTTTCCTTCATTCTGAAGGAGTAAAATTAAGGCCTAAAGTTGAGAGATCACATTCTATTTCTAGAGCAAATTGCACCACAGAATTGGAAAATGCAGTTTGTCATGAAGATGAAGAACTTTTCGGAAATCTTTTTTCTGAGGGCAGTCGCTCAATAGGTTCCTCTGATGGGTATGATCAACCAGTAGTTGCTGTCACTTGTAGCTCCAACAACTGCAATATGCCAATGCAAGCTGCTATGGAATTGCTGAGCTTTCTTAAAACATGTGTCTTCTCCCACGAATGGCTTCCTTCTGTTTTTGAGGATGGCTGCAAAAAGCTCAACAGGAATCATATTGGTATTTTGCTATCATTGCTCAAGTGTCAGGGCTGTTGTTCTGAAGACAAGACTTCTGTTAGCTCTACTGCTCCACATGGAGAGAGGAAGACTGGACAGATCCATGAACTTTGCTTTCAATTGCTGCACAACCTTCTAACAGGCCATGCTTTTTCTGATTCACTTGAAGCTTACCTAGTTGAGCAGATTCTGAATGTCGAAAGTGGTGTCTTTGTTTACAATGATCAGACCTTGACCTTGCTGGCTCACACCCTTTTCTGTCGAGTGGGTTTGGCTGGTTGTCACCTGAGAAGGAAAATTTACCAAAGATTTGTTGATTTTATTGTTGGGAAAGCGAAAGATGTTTCTTCAAAAAGTCCTAGCCTCAAGGAGCTCCTTGAGATTCTTCCTTCTGCACTTCACATGGAGATTCTTCTTATTGCATTCTACTTGTCATCTGAAGAAGAAAAGGAAGCACTGGCAAACTTAATATTTTCTTCACTTCGAGCATTTGATGTTCCATCAGCTGGTTTCGATGCTACTCAACTGTCATGTTGGGCTCTACTGGTTTCAAGGCTGATATTACTGCTTCGTCATATGGTATTTTATCCGCATAATTGCCCTTCATCATTGCTTCTAGATTTGCGATCAAAGTTGAGGGAAGCCCCAACCTACGGATCACATATGCCTGGTAACGCCAATGATCATTTGTCCTCTTGGGCATCCATTGCAATCAAGAGTGTAATTGGCACATGTGTTGAAGAAGACCCTGCAATAAGTAACCTAATGAATCAATTGGTTGATATTGCAATGCTTCCTCCTTCACTTTATACAGATAAACCAGCAATTGAATCCTTGTGCTTGAATTGGGGAGACATACGTGAGACCTTCTCATGGATTTTGGGGTTATGGAAGGGTAGGAAAGCTGCAGCAGTGGAAGACCTTATTCTTGAAAGATACATTTTTGTACTTTGTTGGGATATTTCTACGATGGGCTTGACATTGGATTGTCAGCTTTCTCTATTCAGGGAATCTCAAACTCTTGATGCATCAAACCTTGGGCACTTCTTCCACTTAATTCGTTCACTTCCTGATCAGTTTAATGCTGTTGGTGAGGGTTGGAGCTTTGCAGATGTTGTAGTTGGTGTGCTATGGCATTTGCATTCTGCAAACATAACAGAGAACATTGAGGAACTAGGGTGGGATTTTTTGAGAAATGGATCATGGTTGTCTCTGGTACTCTCCCTGTTAAATGTTGGTATATGGGGTAATTGCATGAAGAATAAAGTCCCTGGAGTGGGTTCATTGCGAACAGAGAACACATCTAGGGGCACTGATTATATCAATTTTGCTGATGGCCTGGTATCCTCCTTAATTGAGGCCGATCAAGGTGCAATGATATTGAGAATGTTATCATCTTTGTTGAGCAGATATTTACAGGCTTATCAGAAAGCTTTCCTTACTACCTTAGATTATAACCAGCACGATGCTAATCACTTTGCATCTCTGCTGCTTCTAAAACATTCTAGATTGGAGAAATGCCTGGAGGATGAACTCCTTGAGAAGAGCGGCATCAGTTCCGGCCAGCTGGAATCTGTTTTTCAGCTAATACTGAAGGTGGATGAGGCTGTTGACAAAAGGGCTTTGGGAATCTTATCTAAGATGTTTTTGGAATGCACGTTGCATGGTTTTCCGTCTCATCTTCGAACTCCTAGTGGAATCTTTCTTTCTTGCGTTCTCAGCATCAGAGCGATCATTTGTGTTGTAGATGGGCTACTTAGAATGGAAAATTTGAAAGTAAACACTGGTCTGGAAACTCAAGTACTTTGTCAGATTCTTGATTCAGTAATGGTCATTAAGTTCGATAAGATCTTTGAAAGCCTTCATGAAAAATGTGAGGCTATTTATTGCAACTTGAGTGCGGGCTTGGAACTGCCAGATTACTCAGAGTTATTTCTGATGAAAAACATGGAGGGTTTTCTAACAGACATCAATTCTAGAGAAATTAGTGACAGCAGTACTCTTGAATGGGTAGTTGCAAAGATCATTGATACCATGGATACCCTCAGGAAAGACCCTCAAAAGTTTCTTATTTTCAAATTTTATCTTGGTGCAGAAGATGTGTCTCAACAGGTCAAGGAGCTCTATAGTTTACAACGTGGTGATATGTTGGTTCTGATTGACTCCTTGGACAGTTGTTACTCTGAATTAGCAAATCAAAAAGTGCTTAACTTCTTCGTTGATCTTTTATCTGGAGACCTATCTGTTTTTCTCAAACAGAAGATACAAAAGAAATTCCTTGGCATGGATTTGCTTCCCTTGTCTGAGTGGTTGGAGAAGAGGCTCTTAGGTTGCAAAATGGAAGTGTCAGGTGGGCTCAACTGTTCAAAAGGAAATTCTACCTCTCTCAGAGAATCAACCATGAGTTTTATCTTATGTCTTGTATCTTCACCTGAAGAATCACAATCAAGAGAACTACATAATCATTTGTTTGAAGCTGTACTGATTTCACTCGAAACAGCATTCACACGATTTGATATTCATATTGCCAAATCCTATTTTCATTTTGTCATTCAACTTTCAAGAGGGGAGAATTCGATGAAATTGCTTTTGAAGAGGCTTGTGATGCTGATGGACAAGTTGGTTAATGATGAACGTTTGCTCCCAGGGCTGAAATTTCTCTTTGGCTTTCTTGGAACTGTCCTGAGTGATTGTGGGTCCTTCAAGAGTATTCCAGAGAGGTCTACTGGCAAGTCTCTGTCTAGCAATAGTCTCATGGTGGGTTCCATGGCTTCTAGACCAGTAGGATTGAGGAAAAATTCTGAGACTTTGGTACTTTGTGCAAATCAAGAGGGGGGATCTGTGCCTCTTGAATGTGATGCAACTTCTGTAGACGAAGATGAGGATGACGGAACATCTGATGGTGAAGTAGCTAGCATAGATAAGGATGAAGAAGATGACCCCAACAGTGAAAGAGCCCTTGCTTCTAAAGTTTGCACGTTTACTTCTAGTGGCAGCAATTATATGGAACAACATTGGTATTTTTGCTATACTTGTGATCTGACAGTAACGAAAGGCTGTTGTTCTGTGTGTGCAAAAGTTTGTCATCGCGGTCATCGTGTTGTTTATTCACGCTCAAGCCGGTTTTTTTGTGACTGTGGGGCCGGGGGTGTTCGGGGTAGCAATTGTCAATGCTTAAAGCCTCGAAAATATACTGGAAATGACAGTGCCCCTGCTCGTGGTGCCAGTAATTTCCAGTCCTTTTTACCCTTCACAGAGGATGCAGATCAGCTGCCAGAAAGTGACTCAGATTTGGACGAGGATGTCAGTACGGATGCAGATAGCTCACTGAGGTTATCCATTCCAAGAGAGCTTCAAGATGGGATCCCAAAATTGCTGGAAGAACTTGATCTTGAGGGACGGGTGCTTGAACTTTGTACTTCATTGTTGCCTTTTATAACTAGCAGAAGAGATTGTAATCTTTCAAAGGATAGGCAAATTATTCTGAGCAAAGACAAGGTCCTTTCTTATGGGATTGATCTCTTGCAATTGAAGAAGGCATATAAAAGTGGGTCATTGGACCTGAAGATAAAGGCTGATTATTCAAATGCCAGAGAACTTAAATCACATTTAGCTAGCGGTTCACTTGTCAAATCCTTGCTTAGTGTTAGTAGTCGAGGACAACTTGCTGTTGGAGAAGGTGACAAAGTTGCTATATTCGATGTTGGGCAGTTGATAGGACAAGCTACCATTGCACCTGTGACAGCGGATAAGACCAATGTCAAGCCTCTCTCAAGGAATCTTGTTCGCTTCGAAATTGTTCATCTTGCATTCAATTCTCTAGTAGAGAACTACCTTGCTGTAGCAGGCTATGAAGATTGCCAGGTCCTCACATTAAATCCTCGTGGTGAGGTGACTGACCGTCTTGCCATTGAACTTGCTCTGCAAGGTGCATACATCAGGCGAATAGATTGGGTTCCAGGCTCTCCGGTTCAGTTAATGGTGGCTACTAGCAAGTTTGTCAAGATATATGATCTCTCCCAGGACAATATCAGTCCCGTGCACTACTTCACATTGTCTGATGACATGATTGTGGATGCCACTCTTGTTATGGCTTCTCGAGGAAGGATGTTTCTTATTGTTCTTTCAGAATGTGGAAGCTTATACAGACTAGAACTGTCTGTAGAAGGTAATGTGGGGGCCACACCATTGAAGGAAATCATTCAGATTCAGGACAGAGAAATTCATTCAAAGGGCTTGTCTTTGTACTTCTCTTCAACTTATAAATTGCTTTTCCTTTCCTTCCAAGATGGCACTTCTTTGGTTGGCAGGCTAAGTCCCAATTCAACATCTCTAGCCGAAATATCTTGCATATATGAGGAACAAGATGGCAAGCCAAGATCAGCTGGACTTCATCATTGGAAAGAGTTGCTGGCTGGCAGTGGGCTATTCTTTTGCTTCTCAAGTTTGAAATCAAATGCTGCACTTGCTGTATCCTTGGGAACTGATGAGTTGCTTGCACAGAACATGCGTCATGCAGTGGGGTCAACCTCACCTGTAGTTGGGGTAACTGCATGCAAACCTTTATCCAAAGACAAAGTCCACTGTCTTGTTTTACATGATGATGGTAGCCTTCAAATATACTCTCACGTTCCGGTGGGGGTTGATGTTGCTACAAGTGTGACTACAGAGAAAGTTAAGAAATTGGGTTCTAATATCCTGAACAATAAAGCATATGCTGGTACAAAGCCTGAATTTCCCCTTGATTTCTTTGAGAAGACAGTCTCCATCACAGCTGATGTGAAACTAAGTGGCGATGCCATCAGGAATGGTGATTCTGAAGGAGCTAAGCAGAGCTTGACAACTGACGATGGGTATCTTGAAAGCCCAAGCCCTGCAGGATTTAAGGTATCTGTTAATTAGATTCTATAATCCTGTGTTGCGTGTTTAGTGATTATTTTGCTTCTTCAGCATTCTGCTTATAATGTTTGGTTTCTTTTGTGGTTTTAGCTGTGAATATCTGTTAAGAGTTGTTTAGTCTGGACAACTTTTCTTTTCTTTTTTTTTTTTTTTTTGGGTTATATGCATACCAATTAAAGCTGCTACTCTCTGTCTCTCTCTCTCTGTGGCAATATATTCATGTATTGGTTTCTTTTGAGATACCGATATTGGTCCTCTCTAGGTGTTGATGACTATGGTAAGATACAGAGCTGTAATTCCTTGATGGTCTCTAAATTGTTTCTTGAATTTTCATTTGGTGTCGATTGCTGGGATCTGGTGCCTGTGTTTTTGTGGATAGGCACTGTGGTTTTTACTGATTGTGGGAGGAAGGTTTACCGGGATACCTTAATTTTATTTAGGGAGAAGATCCATTAAATTATAATTTTCTATGTCATATAGGGCTTTGGACTGTCACGTGATTCTAAAACTTACTTTTGTTAATGAAATTCCAGGTGATGGAGAATTAGGTGTTTAGGTACTGTTGTCCGATCATGAATGTCATGATGGTCAATGTAATAAGAGTGAGTGATATTTATAAAATCGATCACAATGACATTGCCCATTTGGCGGAAGTGTTAACTAGCATGTTTATACTTTGATTCATGAGTGCTGCAATCATCCAATTGTCAGTTTTTTTTTCTGCTTGGTCTCCATATTCCTTTCGTGCTTCATAGCACTTTGGTGGATTAGTGATGATCATTAGTTATTGTCCTTATTATGATTAATATCATACCCTTTCCTATATTAAACTTTGATTGTAATAACTTTCTCCTTTTTTTTTTGGTTTGTTTTGACTTTCTCAGATGTCTATCTTCAATTCAAACCCTGATATTGTCATGGTTGGATTTCGTGTCCACATTGGTAATACGTCGGCCAATCATATACCCTCTGAAATTATCATTTTCCAGAGGACGATCAAGTTAGATGAGGGCATGCGATCCTGGTATGACATACCATTTACAGTAGCTGAATCTCTTCTTGCTGATGAAGAATTCACAATCTCTGTTGGACCGGCCTTCAATGGCTCTGCTCCGCCTAGAATAGACTCGCTTGAAGTATATGGTCGAGCTAAAGATGAATTTGGTTGGAAGGAAAAAATGGATGCAGTGTTGGATATGGAAGCTCGTGTCCTTGGTTCTAATTCTTTGCCTGCAGGTTCTGGGAAAAAATGCCGGTCAATGCAGTCCGCCCCTGTTCAGGAGCAGGTGGTAGCAGATGGTCTTAAGCTTCTCTCTAGGTTTTATCCATTGTGCTGGTCGCAAGAAGAGGAAGTGAAAGGAGTTCTCAGCAAGCTTAAGTGCAAGCAATTTTTAGAAACAATATTTGAAAGTGACAGGGAACCTTTGATGCAGACAGCTGCTTGTCGTGTCTTGCAGGCTGTGTTTCCCAAAAAAGAGACATATTACGAAGTACGTACTGAAGGAAATTATTCTTTATAATACATTATTAATATTTTGTTCTGTGTGGTTAAAGATATATGTGCGTTTTTAGGCATCTCTGATTCACAAATTGAATTTTTCTCTTTTAGATCAAGGACACAATGCGCCTTTTTGGGGTGGTGAAATCAACATCTGTGCTTTTTTCTAGATTGGGAGTTGGTGGTTCTACTGGAGGGTGGATTATTGAAGAGTTTACTGCTCAGATGCGTGCTGTATCAAAGATTGCATTGCACCGTCGATCTAATTTAGCTTCTTTTCTTGAGACAAATGGTATTGTTACATTCCCTGATGCAATCTGTGTGCGTGTGTGTGCGTGTGCGTGTGCAGTCACTAATGCCTAGGTAGATTTTCACCTTAGGCTAACCACTCCCCAACCCCACACATTTACCACGTGAAATGAGGCTCAAATGTGTAATAATGAATGTCTTAATGTCAATTTACTTGGTGGTTTGTGGTCCTCGTATGGTTGCTTTGAACTGTGACAATCCCTGGGTGCATTGTACTATGGTGCTAAAGTTTGTTCTGGGTCCTAGGAAATTATCATGTGCTCTTTCTTTTAAAAAAAAAATTCATGAAGGAAAAACTGATGCATGCAAGGAAAGAGCGATCTTTAATTATTGGAGTGTGTTATTATATGTGCGTGGTCCTCTTTTATGGAAGTAATCTTTTGCATGCTAACATTTATTTAAACTTTTTGTTTGAAACTTTTTTTTCCTCTTTGATGCTCTAGTGCTGAGACATAGATGTTACATGTCCTTAACCTTTAACTGTGGTATGTATTTTTGGATGTTAGATATTCCAGGACTTCTATTTCTTCTTGTTGCTTTTATTGTCGTTAATTTTTCAAAGCACTTTCTTGAACCTTATGGTACTGAATTATTGGTTGTCGTATTTCCTTGGGCTCGACTTTTATTGCTTATTGTATGAAAACTATAGAATTTTTAACTTTGGCAATATTGAAAAGCTTGAACCAATTTAAATTTCTTGGTTCTCTAAAATCAGGTGGATGTTGTGTCAAAGCTTTTTTTTTTTAATGTCTTTCCTTTCCAGATGATAGACTAGTGGATCTGCATTTGCTTTAAAAGTAAAAAATGGAAAAGGAAAATATGTTTTGTTCTGCTATATTTTGGTCTGTGCTATTTATCATTTTGATTAATGCAGGTTCCGGAGTGATGGATGGGCTTATGCAAGTTCTTTGGGGAATTTTGGACTTTGAGAAGCCAGACACACAAACAATGAACAACATTGTTATTTCTTCTGTGGAGCTGATTTATAGTTATTCTGAATGTCTGTCTTTACATGGAAAGGATAGTGCAGGGCACGCTGTTGCACCTGCTGTTCAACTATTCAAAAAACTTTTGTTCTTCCCTAACGAGGCAGTTCAAGCGTCCAGCAGGTTATTTATTTATTTATTACACACACACACATATATATACACACGTTGTTTACTGTTTTTGCCCAGCCATATTTTTAGGTGTTAACTTCTAGTTCCTTTTTCTTCCCAGCTTGGCAATATCATCGAGATTGCTTCAGGTTCCATTTCCAAAGCAAACTATGTTAGGGGCAGACGATGTGGCTGATAATGCAGTGTCTACCTCTATTCCTGCTGAGGCTCTCAGTAGAAATACACAAGTCGTGATTGAAGAAGATTCTATTACCTCATCTGTTCAATATTGTTGTGATGGCTGCACCACCGTACCGATACTTAGACGTAGATGGCATTGCACTATTTGTCCAGATTTTGATTTATGTGAGGCATGTTATGAAGTGCTAGATGCAGACCGGCTTCCTCCTCCTCATTCTAGGGATCATGCTATGACAGCAATTCCCATTGAAGTGGAATCACTAGGAGGAGATGGCAATGAAATTCACTTCTCTGATGATGTGAATGATGCAAGTTTGATGCCTGTCACAACCGATGTCAGCATGCAGAATTCTGCTCCTTCCATTCATGTCTTGGACCCCAATGAATCTGGAGAATTTTCTGCTTCCATGACTGACCCTGTTTCCATTTCTGCTTCAAAACAAGCTGTGAATTCCTTGCTTCTCTCTGAGCTTCTTGAACAGTTGAAAGGATGGATGGAAACGACGTCTGGAGTTCGAGCTATCCCTGTTATGCAACTGTTCTACAGATTATCGTCTGCTGTAGGTGGCCCATTTATAGACAGCTCAAAACCTGAAAGTTTAGATTTAGAGAAGTTAATTAAATGGTTTCTGGATGAAATGAATCTCAATAAACCCTTTGTAGCGAGGACTCGTTCTTCTTTCGGGGAAGTTGTAATCCTTGTCTTTATGTTCTTCACCTTGATGCTCCGAAATTGGCATCAGCCGGGAAGTGATGGTGCAATTCCAAAACCAGGTGGGAGCTCAGACACTCGTGATAAAAGCAGCATCCAGACTCCGGCTTCAGTTGCATCTCAGCCTTCCTTGGATGACCAAGTGAAGAATGACTTTGCATCCCAGATGCTTCGAGCATGTAGTTCTCTTAGAAACCAAGCTTTTGTTAATTATGCAATGGACATCCTGCAGCAACTAGTGCATGTGTTTAAGTCCCCTTCTATTAATTTTGAAAGTGCACAAGATCTCAATGCTGCTTCTGGGTGTGGGGTTTTACTAACAGTCCGGAGAGATCGACCTGTGGGTAATTTCTCTCCTTTCTTTTCAGATTCATATGCGAAAGCTCATCGCACAGATATTTTTGTGGACTATCATAGGCTATTGTTAGAGAATGCTTTTCGGCTGGTATACACCTTGGTTAGGCCAGAAAAGCAAGATAAGAATGGAGAGAAAGAGAAGGTTTACAAGATATCCTCCAGTAAGGATTTGAAGCTAGATGGATATCAGGATGTTCTGTGCAGTTACATCAATAATCCTCATACAACATTTGTAAGAAGATATGCAAGGAGGCTTTTTCTGCATCTCTGTGGAAGTAAAACTCATTATTATAGCGTTCGAGACTCTTGGCAGTTGTCTACTGAAGTGAAGAAGCTCTACAAACATGTAAATAAATCTGGTGGCTTCCAGAATCCTATCCCATATGAGAGAAGTGTTAAGATCGTGAAGTGTCTCTCTACGATGGCTGAAGTGGCTGCTGCAAGGCCTCGGAACTGGCAGAAGTACTGCTTAAGGCATGGAGATGTTTTGCCCTTTTTGATGAATGGAGTGTTTTATTTTGGTGAAGAGTCTGTCATCCAGACTCTTAAACTATTAAATCTGGCCTTCTTTTCAGGAAAAGAAATGGGCCAGTTTTCCCAGAAGACTGATGTTGGGGATTCAGGAACAAGTTCTAACAAGTCAGGTTCACATTCTCTTGATTCAAAGAAGAAGAAGAAAGGTGAAGATGGAACTGAATCTGGTTCAGAAAAGTCCTATTTGGATATGGAGGCAGTCATAGATATCTTCGCTGACAAAGGTGGTGATGTGTTGAGGCAATTTATTAACTGCTTTTTACTTGAATGGAATTCAAGCTCTGTGCGTGGTGAGGCCAAGTGTGTTCTTTATGGTGCATGGCACCATGGAAAGAATGCATTCAAAGAAACCATGTTAATGAATCTGCTACAGAAAGTGAAATACCTGCCTATGTATGGTCAGAATATTGTTGAGTATGCTGAACTTGTCACTTGGTTGCTGGGGAGGGTCCCTGATAACTGTTCAAAGCAACAGAGCACCGAACTTGTGGACCATTGCTTGACCCCTGATGTAATTAGGTGCATCTTTGAGACGCTCCATTCACAAAATGAGCTGTTAGCTAATCACCCAAATTCCCGCATATACAACACTTTGAGTGGTCTGGTGGAATTTGATGGTTACTACCTTGAGAGTGAGCCTTGTGTTGCCTGTAGCGCTCCTGAGGTACCATATAGCAGGATGAAGCTAGAAAGTCTGAAATCTGAAACAAAGTTCACTGACAACCGCATCATTGTGAAATGCACTGGGAGTTACACCATCCAGACTGTGACCATGAATGTTCATGATGCTCGCAAGTCCAAATCTGTGAAAGTCTTGAACCTCTACTACAACAATCGGCATGTGGCTGATTTGTCAGAGTTGAAAAATAATTGGTCCTTGTGGAAGCGTGCAAAAAGTTGTCATCTTGCATTTAATCAGACTGAGCTGAAAGTGGAGTTCCCCATTCCCATAACTGCTTGTAATTTTATGATTGAACTGGATTCTTTCTATGAAAATCTGCAGGCTTTATCCCTTGAACCATTGCAATGTCCCCGTTGCAGTCGACCTGTCACTGATAAGCATGGGATTTGCGGCAACTGCCACGAGAATGCGTATCAATGCAGGCAATGCCGCAATATTAACTATGAGAATCTGGATTCTTTTCTGTGTAATGAATGCGGGTTTAGCAAATATGGACGTTTTGAGTTCAATTTCATGGCAAAGCCAAGTTTTACATTTGATAACATGGAGAATGATGAAGATATGAAGAAAGGTTTGACTGCTATAGAATCAGAATCAGAAAATGCCCATAGGAGATATCAGCAACTTTTGGGCTTCAAGAAGCCCCTTCTTAAGATTGTATCAAGCATTGGTGAAAATGAGTTGGATTCACAGCAGAAGGATTCTGTCCAGCAGATGATGGTCTCTTTGCCTGGACCTTCATGTAAGATTAACCGTAAAATTGCTCTTCTTGGTGTCCTATATGGTGAGAAGTGCAAAGCTGCTTTTGATTCTGTCAGCAAAAGTGTTCAGACATTGCAGGGACTTCGTCGGGTTTTGATGAATTATTTGCACCAGAAACATTCAGATAATGCAGTGGCTGCATCAAGATTTGTGGTTTCCAGATCTCCTAATAATTGCTATGGATGTGCTACTACATTTGTGACACAATGTCTGGAGATTCTGCAAGTTCTGGCCAAACATCCGAGTTCTAAGAAACAACTTGTTGCAAGTGGCATCTTATCTGAGCTGTTTGAAAATAATATCCATCAGGGTCCAAAGTCAGCTCGTGTCCAAGCTAGGGCAGTGCTTTGTGCTTTCTCTGAGGGGGATATTAATGCAGTAACTGAGTTGAATGGTTTAATACAGAAGAAGGTCATGTACTGCCTTGAACATCATCGCTCCATGGACATTGCTGTAGCCACTCGCGAGGAGTTATTATTGCTATCGGAAGTGTGTTCGCTGGCTGATGAATATTGGGAATCAAGACTACGAGTTGTTTTCCAGCTGCTGTTCTCTTCCATCAAATTGGGTGCCAAACATCCTGCTATATCTGAGCATATTATACTTCCTTGTCTGAGAATTGTATCTCAGGCATGTACTCCTCCGAAGCCTGATACAGCAGATAAAGAGCAAGGTGTGGCAAAATCTGCTGCTGTTGTTCAGCTGAAGGATGAAAATAGCACAAATGTATCTGGATCTTTGAATGGTGCTGTTACTGGTAGTAAATCTGTACCAGAAGAAAAAAATTGGGATGTCACTAACAAGTCCCAGGATATTCAGTTACTCAGTTATTCGGAGTGGGAGAAGGGAGCATCATATCTTGATTTTGTTAGAAGGCAGTACAAAGTGTCTCAGGCAGTCAAAAGTGCTGGCCAGAGATCCGGACCTCAGAGACATGACCACTTGGCTCTCAAATATGCACTTAGGTGGAAGCGACGCGCTTGTAAGACAACTAAAGGTGACTTGTCAACATTTGAGCTGGGATCATGGGTCACTGAACTTGTCCTGAGTGCTTGTTCTCAGTCTATCAGATCTGAGATGAGCGTGCTGATTAGCTTACTCTGTGGCCAAAGTCCATCAAGACGATTTCGGTTGCTGAACTTACTGATGGGCTTGCTGCCGGCAACACTAGCTGCTGGTGAAAGTGCTTCAGAATATTTTGAATTGCTCTTTAAGATGATTGATCCAGAAGATGCTCGTCTATTCTTGACAGTACGGGGATCTTTGACAACAATTTGTAAGCTGATTACCCAAGAAGTTGGTAATATTCAATCTCTAGAAAGGAGTCTGCACATTGATATTTCACAAGGATTCATCCTTCACAAACTTATAGAGCTCCTTGGCAAATTTTTAGAGGTCCTTAATATTAGATCCAGGTAACAGCTTAGCTAATTTTGTTTCATGTCAAGTTGTTTGCTTCTTCTTATCTTTTAGATAATTTATTTTGATGCCAGATTCATGAGAGACAATTTGCTGTATGAAATCCTTGAGGCTCTCATTGTCATTCGCGGGTTGATAGTGCAGAAGACTAAATTGATTAGTGATTGCAATCGGCTTTTAAAAGATCTTCTGGACAGTCTTCTGCTTGAAAGCAGTGAAAATAAACGTCAGTTCATCCGTGCTTGTATCTGTGGTCTTCAAATCCATGGAGAGGAGAAAAAGGGGCGAGCTTGTTTGGTATGGTTTCTAACCTTTTTTCTATTTGTTTTTTTTTTTTTTTTTTGGTTGCCAGTGAAATTTGGTCATTGACAACTACGGGATTCAGTTTCACTTCTTTGTTTCTCATTCTGGTGAGAATGCTCTGGAATTCATGGGTGGAGTTATAACTATTCAGTGGCTTGAAAATTTCATAAGCTTGGTTAGGCAGGTCTTGAAAATTAAAAATGAGATGGGAAAATTAGGTACACAAAATCCTCTAATTTAGTTCAGATCTGAAGCTCATTTTCTTGTGAACCTGGATTCTCTCATTATGGGATATGCATATGTGTTTGTGATTGCATCTGTTGGCATTGGTCTGACTTTTCATTTGCAATCAAATTCTTGCTTTGCATGCAGTTTATCTTGGAGCAGCTGTGTAACTTGATCTGTCCGTCAAAACCAGAGTCAGTTTATCTGTTGGTTCTGAACAAGGCTCACACACAAGAAGAGTTTATCAGGGGTTCAATGACTAAGAATCCATATTCTAGCTCCGAGATTGGTCCATTGATGCGTGATGTAAAAAATAAAATTTGCCATCAATTGGATCTGTTAGGACTTCTTGAAGATGACTATGGCATGGAGTTGCTAGTAGCTGGGAATATTATTTCTCTTGATTTGAGCATTGCTCAAGTTTATGAGCAAGTCTGGAAGAAGTCAAGTAGTCAATCTTCAACTGCTATTGCAAATTCTACCTTGTTATCCTCCAGTGCTGTGACCTCTGCCAGAGATTGCCCACCTATGACAGTGACTTATCGGCTTCAGGTTTGTTTCTATTGTTTGAAAACTTGTGTTGAATTTCATCATTGATGAACGGTAGGTTGGTTCATCTTTATCCTATTTACTTCTATAATTTTTCGGTGAATGATGAAAACTCATTGCTTGGGATTTTTATGTGGACACCTGTGTTTTTCATTCTTATAATTTATTATTTTCATTGCTGTGCTCAGTTCTTTTTGTTATGTTTGTAGTGATGCACTCTTTTTAATCATACTTCTATGTCCCAAGCATGCATGAAAGTTTGGTGTGAGTAGTTTGGATTTTGTTGACCAGAAGATGTGCGTTGCTTTGTTGTTGATTTATTTAATTTTGTACAATTGGCAGGGTTTAGATGGTGAAGCTACCGAGCCTATGATCAAAGAATTGGAGGAAGATAGAGAGGAATCACAAGATCCTGAGGTGGAGTTTGCCATAGCAGGTGCAGTTCGTGAGTATGATGGGCTGGAAATTTTATTGGGCATGATCCAGGTGTGTAAATTAGTCAATATCTCCTAAAAGAAGTGCTGAAATTAAATATATATATATATATATATGTATGTATTGTTATTCTGGCTTGAAATTATTTCTCCCCGTCTTATTTGTGTGTTGTTTACTTTACTGGCTTTTACGATCAATTTTGTTATACACTGATGTGTATAAAAAATTATTGATGGTTGTGTGTTGCCATTTTCATTTTCCTATTGAAGCTACTGTCTTTTATCTCTATCATGGTTATGTAGTGCAGCTATTCTGCTCTTCAAGTAGTTATTATTTGCTTTGATCTTTTGCCCATTAAATTCCAGACTTTATGAATTTATGGTTTTTAGCATATTTTCTGGAGTCTTTAAAGTTATTCAGCTTCACACCCATTATCAAGTTAATTCCATCCTGTTATTAAGGCTTCTAACTTTTAATTTGAATGCTCAGCGTTTGCGAGATGATTTAAAGTCCAACCAAGAGCAGTTGGTTGCCGTTCTTAATCTTCTCATGCACTGCTGCAAGGTAAGAGAGAACAGACGGGCCTTGTTAAGACTAGGAGCCTTGGGTCTGCTTCTTGAAACAGCAAGGCATGCCTTTGCCGTGGATGCTATGGAACCAGCTGAAGGCATTCTTTTGATTGTGGAAAGTCTGACACTGGAAGCAAATGAAAGTGACAATATTAACATCTCTCAGAGTGTTTTTACTGTGTCTAGCGAGGAAAGTGGTACAGGCGAACAGGCCAAGAAAATAGTACTAATGTTCCTGGAGAGATTGTGCCATCCTTCTGGCCTTAAATCAAACAATCAGCAGAGGAACACAGAGATGGTTGCAAGAATCTTGCCCTATTTGACATATGGTGAGTCTGCCGCTATGGAAGCCCTAATCCAGCATTTTAAACCTTACCTGCAAGACTGGAGTGAATTTGATCGGTTGCAGAAACTACATGAAGACAATCCAAAAGATGAGAACATTTCTCAGCAAGCAGCCAAGCAGATGTTTACAGTTGAAAATTTTGTTAGAGTTTCAGAGTCCCTTAAGACAAGTTCCTGTGGGGAGAGATTAAAGGATATCATTTTAGAGAATGGTATAACTAGTGTTGCAGTTAGACATCTGAAAGAAAGTTTTGCAATTGCAGGGCAGGCTAGCTATAAATCCACTGCAGAACGGGCATCGGGTTTAAAACTGCCATCTGTCCCACATATATTATCTATGCTGAGGGGCCTGTCAATGGGTCACTTGGCCACTCAGAAGTGTATTGATGAGGGAGGGATCTTACCTTTGCTCCATGCTTTGGAAGGAGTCTCTGGAGAAAATGAGATTGGGGCTAGGGCTGAAAACTTATTGGACACACTATCCAATAAAGAGGGGAAAGGTGATGGATTTTTGGAGGAAAAGGTGAGTATGTTGAGACATGCCACTAGGGATGAAATGAGGCGTCGCGCTTTAAGGAGGAGGGAGGAGTTGCTTCAGGTACTATACAGATAAACTCCTTGCTGCAAGCATGTAACTGCTTCTATACATGGTTATATTCTCTTGCAAGAAAAGAATATCACTGAAGTCAAATTTCTTGTGGTGAATTATTTCTCTTTGAGATTACAAGCTATATTTGATAACGTAAAACTGTAAAAGTAATCTTTGATTGTGTGGTTTGAAATGTTCTGCATGCTTCCTACTTTTGGTTAAATTCTTTTTGGCTTACTTTCAACTTCAAAAGAGGCTTGATTATACTTCTTCTTATTATATGAACTGGGCTGGAAATTTGTTCTCTGGGTTTCCTTATACATTAATGGGGAAAAATCTGTGAGAGATAAGACTTCTATGGCAAAAGGACATACATTCATACCCTAATGTTGGCTCTCGCTATGTCCCTCTCCCTCCCTTAAGCATTTTGTGCGTTCAGGTTTTCATTAGTCTTGGAACTATTCTTTAGCTATAAACCAAAAATTTATTTACTTCTGGTTATAAAATAAAGAGAATAAAACAGAAGCTGTTATTTTTGTTTAATATGCATTTATAACTAATTTGCTTTCTTTTTTTTTTTTTTTTTTTTCCTGAAATAGGGACTGGGAATGCGACAAGAGCTAGCTTCAGATGGTGGTGAGCGGATTATTGTTGCTCAGCCAATTTTGGAAGGTTTGGAAGATGTAGAGGAGGAGGAAGATGGGTTGGCATGCATGGTTTGTCGAGAGGGCTACAGTTTGAGGCCTACCGATTTGTTGGGTGTTTACTCTTACAGCAAGAGGGTGAACCTTGGTGTTGGTTCTTCAGGAAGTGCTCGTGGGGAGTGTGTATACACTACTGTCAGTTATTTCAATATCATTCATTTCCAGTGCCACCAGGAGGCCAAGAGAGCAGATGCTGCCCTGAGGAATCCAAAGAAAGAATGGGAGGGGGCTACACTCCGGAACAATGAATCTCTTTGCAATTCCTTATTCCCCGTGAGAGGTCTGTCTGTTCCACTTGCACAGTATGTCCGCTATGTTGACCAGTATTGGGATAATCTCAATGCTCTTGGCCGTGCTGATGGGAGCCGGCTCCGGCTGTTGACTTATGACATTGTTCTGGTATGTAATCATTTTTCACATCTAACCTTTTCGTTTATAATTATATTTTTCCTGCGCTTGGAAGTTGGCTAGTTCGATGATGCCTTGTTTACCCTAACTACTCATAGTAGGGAATATATTCTCTAATTTTGAGCTGTTTTTGAAATTGCATACAACTGAGTCATATATATTTCTATAAAATATTTAAAGAGAAAAAAATTTGAATGTTAGTTCTATTGATTTATTACGAAAATGTTTCCAATAGTAAAGCAACTTATGCATGAAATTCCACATTTTTTTAAAGATTATTTATTATGATTCATTACAATTCATAGATACCATTTACTTTTCAAGGTGTAGATGCTCGTCATTTGTTTCTGATAAATTGTTGGTTATATAATTAGATGGTTTGAAATTTGTAATTCATTTGAAAGATTAATCTTTATGTACAATGTCCATGCAATTTTGTGATGCAGATGCTAGCTCGTTTTGCTACCGGGGCTTCATTCAGTGCAGAGAGTAGAGGTGGAGGAAGAGAAAGCAACTCCAAGTTTCTGCCTTTCATGATCCAAATGGCTTGCCATCTTCTTGAACATGGAAGCCCCTCCCAGCGCCGTAGCTTGGCCAAGGCTGTATCGACTTACATAACCTCTTCCATGCTAGATTCTAGACCTTCTGCCCCTGGAACGCCTTCAACTGGAACTGAAGAAACTGTCCAATTTATGATGGTGAACTCACTTCTATCAGAGTCCTATGAATCCTGGTTGCAACATCGTTGTGCCTTCTTGCTCCGTGGCATACATCATACGTACATGCAACACACTCATGGACGATCAATGGCTCGGCCATCATCCACTTCAACAAACATAGTCAGGTTAGAATCAGGAAGTACCAGCAGAAGCCCTACTACAGAATTGGGTGGTGCAGATGACCTATTGTCAATTGTTCGACCAATTCTTGTGTACACTGGCTTGATTGAGCAGCTGCAGCAGTTCTTCAAGGTGAAAAAATCAGCAAATGTGGAGCCTGTGAACAAAACAGAAGGAACTTCTAGAAAATCAGAAGGGGATGATGAAAGTGGAAGCCTGGAAGGTTGGGAGGTGGTGATGAAAGAACGGCTGTTGAATGTGAAGGAAATGGTGGGGTTCTCCAAGGAGTTGCTGTTATGGCTTGATGAAATGAATTCTGCAAGTGATTTGCAGGAGGCCTTTGACATAATTGGTTGTTTGGCTGATGTACTATCCGGTGGGTTTTCACGTTGCGAGGACTTTGTGAATGCTGCAATTGATGCCGGGAGAGGTTGAGGATTAGGCCAAATTAGGAGCATGTATGTGTTGTATTACAATATTGGTATAGCGTTCTCTGTAATGGAGCCTCTCGACTTGTAACAATTAGTGTAATTTATGTTCTTTTTCTGGGTTTTGGAAGTCTTATCTATTGAATGCATATTGCTCCTTGGTAATAAAAACTTTCTTCATGGGATATTACTTCCTGGAAGATTTCGCCATCCAATTATATAAGCTATGGAATTTGGCAAAGTGCTGAAAGTAGGAATGATTTTCATGATAGAACAGGCTTGATTACGGCTTTGTTTGGATTGTTGTGAATAGATGTCAAATATTAGCACTAATATGCATGAAGAAATAAGCGGAGAAAACTGCACACAACATTCGACAGTTATCTATGAGGTATTGATAAAAGAGAAACTTCATAATAACTATCATTGCCAGACAAAAGTTGTACACTGAACAGCATACAACATTGAATTTGAACAGAAAAATATTTCTATGGAAGAATGAAAGCTAGAAAAACATATAAAGCGCTCCTCAATTCATCGCATCATAATCATCCAACTTATCATTGTATTCCAGGACCTTTTTCTTTATCTTGGATGTATCTACCAATGTAACAAAGTCTTCCATATTCCTAGTCACAAGGAATGCCGGGTCTGTAACCATCTCTGGACCAACTCGAATGTGTCCCTGTTCAATATATGTCACAGCTTCTTTCAAGTGCTCGGCAAACTTCAACCGCACCAAAATGGTTGAAAGCCTCTGTCTGCGACCAAGAATGTACATACTCAGAGAGAGGAAAAAAAAGTATTGTAGAAAACAAGACCTTTGGTGCCGTGATAATCAGACAACATAAAAATCAATTCTCACAATAATTCCAATTCTACTCTGGGAAACTATTTGAAAAACATAACATCAAATTAGATTCTCACAATTATTCTAATTCTACATTGGAAGCATTTGCTTACCTACAAAAGGATGAAACTGATATGTGATCGCACAAAGCCAAGCTTTTCCTGTTTGGTATCACACCCATGTTATATCTGTCAACGATATAACATGTAAAACAAAATGAATATTTAAGACGAATAATCATCACAATGCAAAAATACATGTAAAAATAATTTATAGCAAGCAGTTCAATCTCAGTATGATCAAATCAAATACTTGTTTGAGCTGGAACCAAGTTTAAGACAAGACAGTTTGTTTTCAGTCCAGATTATAGGCTGCATCATATGTCTATATCTTGGCATGGCTCCCTCATTATGAATAAATATTCATAGTTGAAAACAGGTAAAGCATATCTCATGCGTAAATCTGTCAAGGACAACCAAGTTGTGCAATGCCATTCTCAACAAACTACAAGCTGAACTGAACTGAACTGAACTGAAAACGCCAACATAAGTATCCTCGTAATTCATAATTTATGAAATTCGTAACTTTCTAATATGCCTCCACTCAAGCCCCAACAGCACCCCAAAAAAGAAAAAAAAAAAAAAAAAACTCACAGCTTTTCTAGTAGCATATCAGTCGTCTCAATACGATCAGGGTCTCTTGGGTCCATCTGCTTCAATATATTAACCAGCTTCTGCACCATCCGACACAAACTCGAATACCTTTTTTTTTTTAATTCATCAAAAAAAATCACCAAAAAAATGGAAACATCAAAAACAATTCAAAAATCCAAAAGCAAAGATGACCCAATTCAAGAACTAACAAAAAACAATATATATATATATATATATAATTTACGAAATTACTTCTTGTAATCGTCTCGGCCAGTGATGTGGTATCGGTGCATGATCTGGGATTCCCTGTGGCCACCTTCTCTTTTCCATTCCAACAAATTTACTTTCTTTAAGAGCTTCTTCTCATGAAACTTTAACTTTCTCATTATGATTCTTTAGTTTTAGTTTCTGACACTGCTAGCTAAATTTTAAGAAATAGAGATTTAAAGTAGAGACTTAAAACTCTTTAAGACAATTGAGTATAAAACCCTAACATATGACAACTAGATGAAGATAAACGAGCAAATGGGCTGGCTGGGCTTGATTTCTCGTACAAAATAAACCGGTCTACTACACGGTTTCTTTCTTTTTCCTACAAATACAAATTTAATACTCATACAAACTCAAACACATTGAAAAGGGTAAAAATTATTATAGTAGATGTGTTCAATTACATATATAATTTTAACACCTATTACTAGACCGACTTATTTTTGTAAGAAAAATCAAGCACCCCCACCCCCCATTTGTTGTTTGTCATTCTAGTGTTAGGGCTTTATAATAATAATGATAATACTCAATTGTCTTTCAAGATTTTGCAATCTCTCTTTCTTCAAAATTTAGCAGTATCATAAATTAAATTAAATTAAATTTCACAGGGAAGCACATATCATGCACCACCGGTACCACATCACAGGCGGAGACGAAGATTTAAATAACCACAGTCCCCATATCTATGTTCTATGTTCTATGTTCTATGTTTCTATGTTCTATGTTCCTATTCATATTAACAATAATATATACCTGTGTGTGTGTGTTTTGGATTTATAAAGTTATTATAATTTGATGTAACCGCAAAAAGTTTGGCTTTTTCAATCACAAATTTCACAGGTTGCAACAGATAATCACGGGCTTTTGTCTCAATTATTTCCCAAAACAATATTCTTGTGTTATATATCACACGCTTTCTTGCATGCACGAATGCTTGCTCATACAATTCAACTTGTTCAATAAATTACTTTGCCAAAACTAAATATCAAATAGTATAATCAATAGTTAATCTATAAAATAAAATTATACACCATAAATTAGAATAAAAGAAATTATAAATAATTAAAAAAAATAGATTATCGATAAAATTTAAATTTAAAATATATAATTAAAGTATAAATAAAAAGTAATTATAAAGTAACCCTAAGTTTATGTATGGTAGGGGCAGTGATCACCATTTTTGTCTCTGTCCCCATTTTGGAATTGATATCTTTATTCTTGACTATTCTCGTTTAAAAAAAAAAAAAATTCTCCATCCCCACCCTATCTCTGCTTTCAAGTGGAGATCTCTATTCTTAACTCATTCTCGTTTATCAATATTAAATAAATAAATAAATAAATTCATACAAAATATTAACAAAATTAAATAATGAATTAACTTATATAAATAAATTATTTATTTTAATTTATATACAAAAATTAACAAATTAATATGTCGATAAACTATAACCTCAATTCTTAATAAAAATGACAAAAAAAACTAAATTAAATAAAATCTTTAGAGTTTTATTAAATTTTGTGTGTTAATTTTTGTAGAAAAAATATTAAATATTCTTATTAATTTTGTATAAAAAAAATATTTTATTTAGTAGATAAGAAAATAAAATCATGGGAGTTATTTTTTTCCTTTATTAATCTTTCATTAATATAATAAAAAATTTAACTTAATGATTATAATTGGTTATTTAATTTAATATTAATTAATTATTATATTTTTATTTTTATTTTTTTAAATTTTTTAGTTGACATAAAATGAATATAACTATACATATATATATATATATATATTAGTTTTATTTTTAATTTTAAATATATTATAATATAAAATTGGGAAAGTGGGACGATATCGCCTCATCCCCATCCCCGTCCCCTTCTCCACCCCACTTTGGAAAAGGTGATAAGGATTCATCCTCGTCTCCACCCCGCTATAAAAACAGGGATCGATGGAGACCCATTCCCATCCCTGTTTTGTTTTTAAATTCGAAATAATTTTGTTCTCGATCTTTGCCTTGAACGAGACTGACTCGCCATCTTTACTAAAACCTAAGTAATCTAGAAAAAATTTTTGAAAATAACCTTATTTTACCCTCATTTTATATTTATGATTAATCTTAATTCAATGTTACTAAACGAATCAACTTCACATGATTTGAACACTTTTACTCTCATAATCACTTAAACCCTACAGTACTCGCACTACAGTATTTGTGTGTCCTTCAAAGTTCAAACTAGTACTACAATACCCATGCTACAGTATTTTAGTGTTTTTAAATTTTAAAATTTTTTAAAATAACTATTTTTTTAAGTTTACAATTTTATTATAGTAAATTTTATTGTAAATAAAATTAATTTAATCACTTATTACTTATTATGTATATTTAAAAAAATAAAAAAAATTAGTTATTAATAAAAAAAAGTTTTAAAAATAAAGAAATAAAAAAATTTAAATTTTTAAAAATACATTAAAAGACAAAAAAAATTATCTTTTAGTGTATTTTTTAAATTTTTAAATTTTTTATAGTAAATTTATTATAAATAAAATTAATTTTATTACTTATTACTTATTATGTACATTTAAAAAAGTAAACAAATTTAAAATTTTTTAAAAAAATTAAATTTAAAAAATACACTAAAAGATAATAAAAAATTATCTTTTAAAGCCTTGACACAAATGCTCCGGCTTTTGGCACAAGCTCTCATGTAAGCGCACTACAAGACTAATTTTTTTTTGTTTTTTAGTGTATTTTTTAAATTTTTTTATTTTTAAATTTTTTTTATTAGTAACTAATTTCTTTACTTTTAAATATACATAATAAATAATAAGTGATAAAATTAATTTTATTTACAATAAAATTATTTTTATTTAAAATAAGATTTATTATAAAAAGTCAAAAAATTTAAAATTTAAAAAATATATTAAAAGACAAAAAAAATTATATTTTGATTTGCTGACACAAGCGCTTAGATAGATGCTTCAACCGCTCATGTCAATGCACTAAAAGACATTTTTTTTTGTCTTTAATGTATTTTTTAAATTTTAAAATTTTTGAAATTTTTAAACTTTTTATTATAACTAATTTTTTTTATTTTTTAAATATACATAATAAGTAATAAGGGATTAAATTAATTTTATTTATAATAAAATTTACTATAATAAAATTAAAAAATTAAAAATTAAAAAAATTAATTATTTTAAAAAATTAAAAATTAAAAATTAAAATACACTAAAGACTAAAATACTGTAGTGTAGGTACTGTAACGATAGTTTGAACTTTAAAAGACATACAGGTACTGTAGCGCAAGTATTATAGGATTTAGATGGTCATGAAGATAAAAATGTCAAAATTATGTAAAATTAATTTATTTGGTAATATTGAATTAAGATTGATCATAAATATAAAGCGGGATAAAATAAGGTTATTTTCAAAAAATTTCCTATAGTTTATGACTTCACAAATAACATTATTGCTACATTGAGGGAAACCCTATTTGAACACTCACCAACAATGGATGTTCTTTTACACTCTTATAATTGAAATTTCACCTATTATTTCTCTAAAATTTTGCAAGTTTTGATGTTATTAATTATATATATATATATAATCAAAGTTTCTTTACAAATAATTAAAAATACTTTTCTTATTTTATAATATTCAATAAAAAAAATATTTTTTACATCAAAATAATATTTTTTTAATAAATTTCTTTGTATTGTCAAAAAAAAAAAAATTAAAAGCTAATTTTTTTTTAGTTCTTGGTACAAAAAGATCCAATTTACAATTGTGAATAAAGATGTCATATATAATGAAATGAACTATGCAATATTCTATTATACATATAATACATGCAACCCACTATCTAAATGTCACCAATAGACAAGAACAAACAAAAGATTTAGATGCTAAAGCCATCCTCTTTTTATAAATATTAATAATCACAATGCCCCCACACTATCTCTATTATCTTTATTATTTGATTGTGAAATTCTATTATTAATCAAAACATTTATTTGATCCTAAAACAAAAGATTAAAATTTATTATTTATATATGTGGAGCAAATGGGTCTAGCTAGCTTAATCTAGTTGTAACATAATTTTAAATCATTAAGGGTACATTAAGACATTAATCTTATATCAAATTCAGTTGGGTGTTCATTAATTATTTTGGAAGGTATCTTGTCCTTGTGTATTGGTATGTTTATTGATTACATGTCTTTTACAAACAAAGACATCATAACTACTATAACAATAGTAATCAATAACTTTGACAATAAGAAAATGTATTAAATGAAAAATATGAGCACATTGCATTTATATATATCTTAAATGCATGAACAATTAATTAAATCTTTTATTTTCTTTTTTGGGGTTTTGTAAATGTTACTTATTTTTCTAAATGGGATCAATGGATTTAATTTTTAATAATTGTGTTACATATTTAATAAAATGTATGATAAGTTATTCTATTTTGTCTAACTTGTGGACATCAATCAAGTCAATGCACTAAAAGACAAAAAAAATTATATTTTGATTTGCTGACACAAGCGCTTAGATAGATGCTTCAACCGCTCATGTCAATGCACTAAAAGACATTTTTTTTTGTCTTTAATGTATTTTTTAAATTTTAAAATTTTTGAAATTTTTAAACTTTTTATTATAACTAATTTTTTTTATTTTTTAAATATACATAATAAGTAATAAGGGATTAAATTAATTTTATTTATAATAAAATTTACTATAATAAAATTAAAAAATTAAAAATTAAAAAAATTAATTATTTTAAAAAATTAAAAATTAAAAATTAAAATACACTAAAGACTAAAATACTGTAGTGTAGGTACTGTAACGATAGTTTGAACTTTAAAAGACATACAGGTACTGTAGCGCAAGTATTATAGGATTTAGATGGTCATGAAGATAAAAATGTCAAAATTATGTAAAATTAATTTATTTGGTAATATTGAATTAAGATTGATCATAAATATAAAGCGGGATAAAATAAGGTTATTTTCAAAAAATTTCCTATAGTTTATGACTTCACAAATAACATTATTGCTACATTGAGGGAAACCCTATTTGAACACTCACCAACAATGGATGTTCTTTTACACTCTTATAATTGAAATTTCACCTATTATTTCTCTAAAATTTTGCAAGTTTTGATGTTATTAATTATATATATATATATAATCAAAGTTTCTTTACAAATAATTAAAAATACTTTTCTTATTTTATAATATTCAATAAAAAAAATATTTTTTACATCAAAATAATATTTTTTTAATAAATTTCTTTGTATTGTCAAAAAAAAAAAAATTAAAAGCTAATTTTTTTTTAGTTCTTGGTACAAAAAGATCCAATTTACAATTGTGAATAAAGATGTCATATATAATGAAATGAACTATGCAATATTCTATTATACATATAATACATGCAACCCACTATCTAAATGTCACCAATAGACAAGAACAAACAAAAGATTTAGATGCTAAAGCCATCCTCTTTTTATAAATATTAATAATCACAATGCCCCCACACTATCTCTATTATCTTTATTATTTGATTGTGAAATTCTATTATTAATCAAAACATTTATTTGATCCTAAAACAAAAGATTAAAATTTATTATTTATATATGTGGAGCAAATGGGTCTAGCTAGCTTAATCTAGTTGTAACATAATTTTAAATCATTAAGGGTACATTAAGACATTAATCTTATATCAAATTCAGTTGGGTGTTCATTAATTATTTTGGAAGGTATCTTGTCCTTGTGTATTGGTATGTTTATTGATTACATGTCTTTTACAAACAAAGACATCATAACTACTATAACAATAGTAATCAATAACTTTGACAATAAGAAAATGTATTAAATGAAAAATATGAGCACATTGCATTTATATATATCTTAAATGCATGAACAATTAATTAAATCTTTTATTTTCTTTTTTGGGGTTTTGTAAATGTTACTTATTTTTCTAAATGGGATCAATGGATTTAATTTTTAATAATTGTGTTACATATTTAATAAAATGTATGATAAGTTATTCTATTTTGTCTAACTTGTGGACATCAATCAAGCAAGTATGTTGTGTAAATTTATATTAGCAAGAATTATAAAGTATTGCATAACATCATTATATAAAAATGTCTAATGTCAAAATACAAATAATTACAATTTATGTGGTACATAACTAAATGATTATACTTTGCTAGATTGATATGTTACCTAACTTTAGATAATATTTCCAAATTATTATTTACTGAAATTGAAAATTTTGTTCCATCAAAACACGCCATAAAATAATATATAAAATTTAGTATCTCTAATTGTGTAAAATTAATCGAGACGAAAGAATCAAAACTTAAGATATAAAACTTAGAAATAACTATATTACTTATAAGATTTATGCGCGTGCGTACGTGGGCATGTGTGTGTATATATATATATATAATACAGTAATATAAGTTATTACTCTTACTTACATGTTATTATTGTAATATTATTTATTCATAGTAAAAGTGAGGATTAAAATTTTTTATTAATTATTTTTAAAAGAAAAAAACTTTAGATTATCTTCACAAAAATGAAAATGAATAAAATGAAAGTTTCAAAATCATCACCTACTAAAATGAGTAATTTGTCCTTAAGTGAAATAATTAATAATTAATAATTAATGGATGGTCAAAAATCAATTAATAGAAATTAGAAAATTATCAAAACCTAAATTGTCCAATAATCAATTAATGTAATCTGTTTTTAACTTTTTTTACGTGCAAAACTCTTGTTGTAAACGCAACACTTAGCGCCTTAATTAGTGGCTTTGCTTGCTGTCCTCACTTCACTCGATATTCGGCTGCTGTTGCCTGTTGTTGTTGTAATAACGTCAATGCTCCAAACACTCTCTCTGATCTTCTTCTCTCTTCTTCTCCTTCACTTATTTTCTGACGATCTTCCACCCAGTTCTCCGGTGCCCTATCGCCGGGATCTGGTCTGAAAACATTGCCGGCTTATTTTTCAACCAAACCCATTTGAGTGATAATGCATGGAGAGTGTTATTTAGACTGAGTTAACTGTGTTGAGAATATGAAACTGGGTTTATGATTATTTTAATCCCAAAGTTTAGGAAAATCGAGGGTGTTTTAGAGTTTCAAGGTGTACGTGATTAAGTTTAATTAAGTTTTTTCTGAGAATCACCTTGTCTTGTGCTGAAGGAGTTAACATTTTTTTGTGTTCTTAGAATAATCAAGTTTGCATTATCTTAATCTGAAATACATGTACTTCAGATTTGTAAGATCACAGCATTGAAGATTCACTAAATCCAAGGCTTGTTAATGATTCTTTTGAAGAGAAATCATTAAACCAAATTGTTGAATGAACTGAATTGGAGGGAATGGTCATGTCCTATGTGTTACAATGAGCATAGTAGAGAAGACTAGTGAGAAGTGTGAGTGCAGGAAACAAATGTACTGGGAAATAATGGGATTAAAGTTTCTGGGTGAAAATAATAAGGTTGAGAAGCTGAAGAATTCTGGAATGGTTTCGCGGTCTCGGATTAAGCTATGGATGATCAGGGCAATCACAAGTATATTGCTATGGACTTGTGTTGTTCAGTTGATGGCCTTAGGGGAGATGTGGGGGCCTAGATTGTTGAAGACTTGGCCTTCTTGTTTCAGTCATTCTGATTTGTCTTTGTCTGCTGAATTATCTTCTGTTCCAGCCAAAGTTGTTCATCCCCCAAAGAGTAAGCTCAATACTGTCAATTCAATCTCGTTATTCTCTTTACTGTTTTCAGTCTGTTGATGAACAAATTTGCAGTTTCAGTCACCTCATATGCTTCTAATTTCATTGTTTCCCTTAATTTTTTATGCCTGTATGCATAAGATTCCCCTTTCTATGGAGAGGCAAATTCTGTTAAAAAAAATTGCTTTACCAAATTTAATATTGTTCATCTCTTTTGTTGGTTTGCTTGTGTTTGTTCTTTTTGGTTCATGGGCCATTGAAACTTTACCTTTCTCTTAATGAAAAGTTGGGAATCCTAAACCAATCTGCATATTCTGAACCTGGGAACTGTTATTCCACAGGAGTCTACAAGAATAATGGTTATCTGATGGTATCTTGTAATGGAGGACTCAATCAAATGCGAGCTGCAGTGAGTTGATAACTAACTTTACCACAATCTGAGAATATTGAAATTGCCTTTCTGTGCACATTTGTTTAATTGTCTCTTATATTTTGGATCTGTACTGCAGATATGTGACATGGTGGCTATTGCCAGATATTTGAATGTGACTCTCATTGTCCCAGAGCTGGATAAAACTTCATTCTGGAATGATCCAAGGTAGGTTAATTAGTTTTGTTTGAGTGTCTTTTTGAAGTACTCTCAATTCCAGTTCAGAACTGCCCATAATTTCTCTATTGATTCTCTATGAGCAGTGAGTTCAAAGACATATTTGATGTTGATCATTTTATCACTTCCTTGAGAGACGAGGTTCGGATATTGAAAGAACTGCCTCCAAGGCTTAAAAGAAGAGTTGAATTGGGAATGTTATATTCATTGTCACCCATAAGTTGGTCTGATATTTCTTACTACCATCATCAAGTAAGTTATATGTAGATATAAAGCTGCAATTTGCTGTAATTGTTTGCTAATACAAACTAACTTGAAGTATTTGACATTGCTTACAGATTCTTCCTCTGCTGCAAAAATACAAAGTTGTACATTTAAACAAAACTGATGCCCGGCTTGCTAACAATGGACTACCACTTGAGATTCAGAAGTTGCGATGCAGAGTAAATTTCAATGCTTTGAGATTTACTTCACGGATAGAGGAATTGGGCACAAGGGTTGTTAAGTTTTTGAGGGAAAAAGGCCCTTTTCTGGTTCTTCATCTCAGATATGAAATGGACATGCTGGCTTTTTCAGGATGCACTCGTGGTTGCAATACTGAAGAGGTGGAAGAATTGACCAAAATGAGGTAATCATTTTGAATACTTCACTATTCTGTCTATATATTTATCAACATTCTTCTGTTGATTGTCACAATAACGTGTTGTTAGATATGCTTATCCATGGTGGAAGGAGAAAGTCATAAACTCAGAGATGAAAAGGAAAGAAGGTTTGTGCCCTTTGACACCTGAAGAAACTGCTCTAGTTCTAAGTGCAATGGGAATTGATCATAATGTCCAAATTTACATTGCTGCTGGGGAAATCTATGGCGGAGAAAGAAGGATGGCTGCTTTGGCAGAGGCTTTTCCTAATTTGGTCTGTAAATGAAACAAAACAAACTTAAAAACTCAGGCGTATATAATATATACATGCCTTGATTAAAATTTCCTTTGGTTTCATGAAACAGGTGAGGAAAGAAACTCTGCTAGAATCATCAGATTTGAAGCTTTTCCAAAACCATTCTTCTCAAATGGCAGCATTAGATTACATTTTTTCCCTTGAGAGTGATGTATTTGTTCCTACATATGACGGAAACATGGCTAAAGTTGTTGAAGGCCACAGAAGGTAATATAATTCTTTTAT
Organism: Cedrela odorata; assembly: GCA_035584115.1. Classification (NCBI taxonomy): domain Eukaryota; kingdom Viridiplantae; phylum Streptophyta; class Magnoliopsida; order Sapindales; family Meliaceae; genus Cedrela; species Cedrela odorata. Next base: position 2,322,321 of record JAXCLQ010000015.1, read on the forward strand.
ATTTTTCCTGCCTTGATACAAACTTAAAGGAACATTAATCTAAGATTTCACGTCTGTTGTGTTTTGACAAATTTTCAGATTCTTAGGCTTCAAGAAAACAATTTTATTGAACAGAAGGCTTCTAGTTGGTTTAATAGATCAATACAACAATGGATCATTGAGCTGGGATGAGTTCTCTTCTACTGTGAAGGATTCTCATGCTGATTTGATGGGGAATCCAAAAAAACGAGTTGTCATAGCCGACAAACCAAAGGAAGAAGATTATTTCTATGCCAATCCGCATGAATGTTTGCGACTGTCAGATGAACCATTGGACATGAATTTGGCCATGCAAATGAGATGATTTAACTCATTTTTACACTCAATACCTATACATATTTATCAAAAACAGTGTGGGCTAGTTCTATTCTTGAAATTAAGTTATGAGAGAGCTTAGGCTGAAACCTTTTAAACAATTAGCAGATTCTTTATAGAGAGGAAAAAAATTTGTTTGTCAGGGGACAGTATCAAGGATTGTAAAGTGAAAAAAAAAATGGATGGCTAGATGTTCTCCAAATTTACCCTTGTTGCCATACTTTCTTCAGCATCAATTATATATATGAAAAATAAAAAAAGTTCTCTTTTTCTGATCAATTTCATTGATTTGAATGTGAGGTGCATGATACTAGACTTGGAAAAAAGAAAAACAATCTTCTTGCAGCAATGCCACAATTTGAAGATAAGTAGCTGTAATGGAGCCAGAAGATCTAAACAGCATGATATTGTAATAACTTTGTTATTATAATATAATTCATCCCATGATATAGGAATTAGCATCATATTATGATTTAAGCTTATTCAGACTTTCAAGTAATTCTCGGCATATTTACATTATTATCTGTGTAAAGAGAAAATTTTGTTTTACAATATAGCAGAAGTATTATAATTATGAAGTTTAACTGACATGACGAACGAGGTGATCACAATATATTTTTCGACATATAATACCATCTAATAATGTTATGTTATGTTATACAATACAATACAAATTTTATATTATGGTAAATATAAGATTGTTGATAGTGTAGAAAACATGAGTAATAAAAACTTTATTTTTTATCAGAGGGAAGAATCACAATGCATGTGCTAACATAAATAAGAATGCAACAGCTATGACAACCTATTATCTTTTTCCTCTTAAATTGAGACACAGCGATAATGGCATGTATTGAAGCAACATAAATCATCTAGATGTCATAATTGTACTCAAAGAGAGAGAGAACAAATAAAAGTAAAGAAATTAGAAAATATTTGTTGATCATTGTCTGCAATCCTTGAGCCAGCTGGTATGTTCTGGCAGTATAATTCATGTCAAAGTATATAGCCAAAATCCCAATTAGTTAGGAGTCTAAACCCTTGTCTTCATTTCTTAATAAATTGCTACACGCCAATACTTAGTACATTCATTCATAATTTACTTCAAAAAAAAATAGATAACCCACAATTATATGATTCTAAAATGATTGCCCACTATGCACTCAAAGGCAACAAGAACTTTTTTTAATGTTACTATTCTCAATTCAATTCATCATTCAAAATCCCAAGAAGTGTCTGAAAGCATATCCTTGAATATGAGAGAGAGAGAGAG